>VYZU01073004.1:4775-23950 GCA_013401355.1 Ceyx cyanopectus | reverse complement strand
TTCTGTGATTCTGTGATATTCTTTGTAATAGTTTCCTGTCATATGTACCTTGAAAACTTGCAGAAATTTGCTGCCAAACAACCAGTATTTTCTAAAGTCAGCATTCCTAAAATAATGCAAAATTCTACACTGGTACGGACCCCTGCTCAGAATCTCCTAGGCTTTTGTGATAGCCAAGCTTAAATAGCTTGCTTTACTTTAAAACTGCGGGGTCTGCCACTGTGTGTGCAGTAGCTTTGCTATTAGTAGCTGAGCACCTTGACTAGTTTCAAGACTAGCATGATAATCAATGTGTCACTTTTCCTTTTGCTTCTCATGTTGGATGATGGGTATCTTGGATGAACAGGGTATCTTCTGGTGCAGGGAGGGCAGTAGTGTATGAGAAGATATACAAGGCATGTTGGCCTCATACCTGAAAAAGAAAAGGCCCAGGAAAGCATTGCTAAAGCAGCTGTCTGTGGAGAGCATATGGCACAGTGAGATCAGCTGAATTAATCTAATATTTCTGATGCCTTCCTCCTGCTAATCTACGTCTGATAGGATTATTTCACACAATATAAATACAAATCTGTCTATGTAAAAAATTGCCAATGAAAGTAACAATAAAATATCAAAAGTGTGCTTTAAAAACAGTAATTTTTTAAAATTACAAAGGACTAGAGTGCAGAGAGGATAATACAGAGAGGATAATGGCTTGTTCTTGACCAGTGGCAGGCTTTAGCTGCAGTATCTGATGAATCACAGTGTCTGAAGTGAGAATTTGATGTTTCAGTGTAGACTTAAAACTGTTCTCTCTGTGGGATGAAAAGTCATTTGTCTCTAAGTCGTGAGACAAAGCAACTTGAAAATTATTTTTGTTATACAGCAAATGTATTTGAAATATTTTTTAAGGGTACAGGATTTGAACAGTGTGACTGTAACAGCTCATGTGAAGATTTTATTTTATGCAATCCATGTGACCTGCAAATATACCTAATTCATTCATAAGGTTAGTTGTTACATAATTATGTCATTAAGTTGCAAAGGAAATTATAGTATGTTATAAATATTTGATTTGCTGTCTGGTAATGATGTACCTACCAATCCATCATGACCAAAGTATAGAAATTGCAAATGCATATTAGCTAACATATTACTAATATATGAAATATGGAAGCTGTAGTTCTTTATTGAGGCTACACATCTTTTTATTATTATTATTATTATCGCTAAAATAACCCAAATAAAGTATGAAGGAAACTTCATGTAATTAAGCTACTGCACTGCAACGCTAGCACTATTGATAGAAGAGCTATTTAAGAACTGTAATGAATGCTTAATTGTCACAGATTTGCAAGGTGTTATGTAGTGGTTTAATACATTATTTCTTTTTTCATTGTTGTTTCCCAACTTTGCTTAATATCAGTCAAGTTTGTGTTCAGTTTTCTGTCTTTTACAGAAAATAAGAATGCTACAACGTAAGTTTTCATTATTTAAAATTTACCATCATGATCACTTTAAAAAGTGAGTAAAATAAACCTTAGGCCACTGTTTCTTTCATAATGCTTATAATAAATAATACTTGCTATTAATAAACTAAACTTTATGATTAAATAATAAATGCATCTGGCTGGGAAGGATTGTGTTCCTTTCAGAATAGAGACACATTCTTCAATGTTCAGATGCCCAGGGCTAATATTTAATTAAACCACTCAGTTATAAATTCATGCAGACTTTTCTTCATCATAATAAAATCCATAGTAGAAAATAGCTCAGAAATTATCCCTTCTCAGACACCATCTAATATTAAATTATTGGTTGTTTAATCAGAAAACCTTTGTAAACAGAGATCGTTAAGGGCTCTGTTGGCCCTTGGAATTTTTTAACATTCATTTCCTGCTGGTTTGTGTTATCAGGTACTTTTCAAACAAGTCTTCATCTTTTCCAAACTCACATATTAGTTCTAGATAGAGATGAATGTTCAAGGGACATCGCTACTACCAGTCCTTGATGCTCATACTGGATGTGACCATCAGTGAAAATCTGTGCCAAAAGAGCACAAACTAGGCATATAAACTAACTGAAACAGACATGACTTGGCCCTTTGGTATATTTGTGACACCCAACACTACACTAAAGTCTTTGCCATCATTTATAACTATCTTTTGAATAGTGTGAGCTGGTCATGTTCACATAACATAATGACTCTTATTACAGTAAGCTTATATGGGAATGAGGTAGATGGAAAGAGATGTCTCTCCAGCTATTACTTCCCTGAACTACTCGGAGTGCACTGTTTAAATAAATTCCAATCCAAACTGGGCAGAGTGTGCTTGTTATTCCCTGCTGAACCTTCCCAGAATCCTTAAACCATCAGTGTTTGTGGTTCACTGACTACCTGAATGAATTATTTTCAAATGATTTGGCACTTCTTCAAAGGAACAGATGGTTCCATCTTTACTGCAAAAACAATAACTGCAGCAACAACAAAATAATCTCTGGTTCTGCCTGAAAACTCTTAAATATAAGGGAGAGCTCAATGACCATTTTACGTTCCTGACAATCACCTCATGGATGAAATATATTTCTCAAGAAAATCACATTATAATTTACTAAGCAAAATACTGCATTCATGGAGCAGTTGTCTGAGGTGGCAGGGAGACTAAAGTGTTATGCATATGTTTCTAATAGGACCTTCTTAGCAATACAGCAGCTGGAAAGAGAGATTATGAAAATATGATGTTCAGAGACTTCTTTATCAAAGCTAAAAATAAACTAATATATGTTACAAAGCAAATTACAGAAGAAGAAAAAGGAAAATAAGCTCAGAGAAGCACAAATGATTTGATTAGGAATATGCAGCAATAGCAGGAGAGATTTCAAATTTCAAACAGCCAAAAAATTGTTCAGATTACTACCTAGTTTCTTTTAGAGATTTTTTTTTTTTTAATGGTCATGCTCTAGGAGTGCTTGTTTGAAACATGTATCTAGTGCATCTTTGGAATAGGATTCTCCTGAATTTGTCTTTTAGTTTTTAATACATCAGCATAGGGAAAGCAGTGTAATTGAGAAGGTAATTATCTTTAGTTATTGAAAAAGAAGTAATCAGATATACAAGACTAACATTAGGGACAGAGCAATAAATAGTTCCTATTGTATTAAATGCATACTGTTTTGCAAGTTTTAAGGGTAACACCAAAAGGTGGTACTCAATAAACACATTTCCCTGTACTAGCTTTCAAATATTACTTTGAAATATTATCTATTTTTTTAAATGTCTGTTTTTGAATTCCAAGTAAATTCTGCAGCATCCTCAGGTGTACTACAGAAGAGATACTCTCCTGCATACAAAGCCTATGCCATCATCAGTTTTATGTTTTTATAGGAAATTCTAATTCTTGAGAGTGTGCTACACAAAAATATATTTTGGGAGCTACATTAGCTGAGTCAGTGCTCAAACATTTAGTGGCTGCACCTTTGGCTTTTCAGCTGTTCTCAGCCTATGCTGTTCTGTCTGTCCAGCTGGTGAAAAGGTGGGGAGAGGATGCTGCTTTAAATCAGTACATTGCAGACTTAGTCTTCTGGTAATTTTTCAACTAGATTAGCTTCCTGATCCAATTAATTGCATGGATCTGATGATGAGGCTGCTGCATGGGGCTAGGAATAAATGCTGATGAGCACAGACTCCATAATCTAGTGCTGCAACCTAGTAAATACATATCAAACTAGGAAAGGCATGAAAAAATGTCTTTTTCTGCTCTTGAGTCAGGAAGAGCTAACTCTGTGAGGGAAATCTCTGCTTGAGACCAATAGATGTGCTCTTTCACTGATGAGAGACCTTTGAGAAGAGTGTCAAGGTGGTTCTCTGACATAGATTATTTCTACAAGCAGGGTGATGGAGCTGCAGGTCCTGCAGCCTGGCAATATTTTCTGGAAAGTGTTTCTGTGGCATTGTGGTTATTCCCTCACTCAGATATAGCTGGTATTTAACGGAGGAGTTCAAGGGCCCTGAACATCTGTCAGGGAAGGTGAACAGGTGGAATCCAGCTGTGACCATGGTTGCTCTTACAATTCATGAATTATACTAAATCCTGTGAGATGCTCCTTAGATTCACTATGAAAAACACTTTATTTGTAGGTTAACTTATTGCCCTCAGTCTGTAGCCTGGGTACCTGCTTGGTAAGGGTTTCATTTTCTGTTTGCACAATAGAAGCAACAAGGAAATGTGGAAGCACCATTTGGTTCTAAATAATTATATTTGTGAAGTATGCACAAAGAGCTCGATTGCACTCTCACAATTTATTGGACTGATTTCTGACAGCTGCTTACAGGGTATTTACAGGGGTATTTATTTTTTTCTATGTGATAGAACTGATTGTAACAATCAGCAATCAGCAAACACCCTATGGCATGATTGCAAACAGTTTTTTGAAGTGTTTTCTGTATTAAACAGAGCAATTTTGTTTTGCTTAAGTGCAACTTAAATATTCCTTACATTCATGCATTCCTGGAGGAAAAAAAGACATTATACATGAAAATGATTCAGTCTGTTCTTAGTGAGATCGATACAGCTCATCTGTTTACATTATTCTAAGTAGGGTATGTTGGGTAGAATACTTTAGGGAAAAGATCTCAGTGGATGTTGAACGATAGGAGTTCTTTTTTATATATAATTAATTTGTATTTAATTACTATGTCATGAAGCCTACATTTAAACCTACTTTAAGAATTAGTTTTCTGAGTCATTGCAGACCAAATGTATTTAATGAATGTGACTTGAGCAAAAAGATTTTTTCCTGTACATAATCAATACGGTGATGCAAAGTATTTTTTTTTCTCCTTTCATATTCACTGGTTGACATTTCTTATTAATTTTATTCTGTATCTTCTATTTTCTATCATTTTTTTCAAGTCTCTAAATGTGTTGTAATTTTCAGCCATTTCATTGTCTATCAAAATCACAAAATGGGGAAATTTCACTATTTGAAAACTTTTGAGTTCCAGGGCTGCCTGTTCTGTCATTCTTAGTTCAGCCTCAAATTTAGGATTTCTCAGTGGTAAAGGATGGTGAAGACTGACTTTGTCACAGTCTGACAGCACTTTATTACAGGCCTTAGTTTTATAGGCTTTGATGTTTCATTTTTATTTGGCTGAAAATTGAAAATAAGCTGAAAATTTAAAAGAAGTTACAATCAGAGTTGTAGAACAGCTTTGTTATGATCTACTGTACATTTTGAACCCTTTCTACTAAATAAACTTCTTTATTTTTAAGAACTCTGAACATTTGACCTAGCTGATAATTACAGTGATGGACTCAAGGCTGTAACTGCTTTGCAGAAAACACACAGAGAAATACTTTTTTTTTCATGAAAAATACACACAGTCAGACTGAATGGCAAAATGAGTCTGAAGTCATTCTATCTACAGGGTTTTCTCAAATCTCTATGGAATGTTAGTCTGTGACTGTACTTAAAGATATCTTACAGTTGTGTTATTTGCAAAGAGGTTGCCTCTCCAAGATTAGGCAACAAGAGCGAGCTGTGCTTTAGAGCCAGCAGCTGCCAGCAAAAGCTGCTGGGAATCAGACGTGCAGGTGCCAGGTCTTTTTTCCATATTGCTTTGTATATAATCCACTCCTTTTAAAGCTCTGTCAGGTTCAAGAAGTATGATTCATAGCATGAGTACTGGAGGAAAGGATTTTACCTAGAAAGACTTTGCATCAGCAGCAGAGTGATGGAGAAGGCCTGTGTGCTATGTCCTATGGCAGGAAAAGCTTATCTGTACAGATGTGAAAATTCCTTCTGTGTCTTTTGGATGCTGCTGATACAGACGTTGCTCCTGCCTTTCTGTAGGGTGGCATGGCTTGTCACTTAGTCCAGATGGCTGTTCCCGAAGAGCTGGTACAAGCTTAGGTTAAACTGCATTTTCAGGCTGCTGCAACCAGTTTCTGTGGGTTAGCTCTTTAATCAAAGTGTCAGTCACTTAATGAGGGTGAGTTCAAACAATCGGAGAAAGATTCAAGAAGAGAAACAGACATGTAGATCTCTGGAATCATAGAAAAGTGATCTCATGAAAACTATTTTTTTTCTGTTTGAAGGTAACAAGAACTTACTGTTGTTTTAATCAGTGATATCTCATCATTAAATGAAAGGTCTAACATTTTTTACTTTACAGTTCCAACAGTGGTAACTGGTTTTGGTTGGTGCCACAGGTCTTGATTTTTTATTTTTTTTTTTTAACAAAAAAGAGCAAATTAAAGACCATAACTGAGATGTTTATAGTTGCAACATGGTGAACAGATAAGGTAATTTTATCCCTTCTGCTACCAAAGCAACACTATGAAGATCCCATTCATGTTGTTCAGTGATGTTAAGATTAAAGCTTAATTAAAATGTTGATATTAAAATTTAAATCCTGTAACAGCATAGGAAAAATAGAAAGGCATAATTATGGTCTAGTGAATACTTACCACTTTCTCTGAAGTTTTGGAGAAGAGGTTGGTTTTTTTTCTCTAAATTGAGAGTAATTTTTTTCAAATTTATTATCATAAATTTGAGTGACCAGAGCAACCTGAGATCATAACTGTTCATGGAAGCTGGAAGGAACTTGTTAGTCTCTTCATAAAATACAGTAGAAAGTTTTCATTGCGGGTTCATTTCTTCAAATGCTTTTTTGCATACCATGAGAGAAACAGACTTTATGAACACAAAGCAAAAAGTTCTGTATTCCAGTATTTCATATGGCTTGCACAGAAATTCAGCTATTTAGTTTTAAAAGATCTCTTACTTTCAAATTAATTAATAAACATACCCTACTGTGAATTTGGAAGGAGTCAGATCTTCCAGTGGTACTAACTGGCATAATTTCCTTTTATCAACAGAGCTACACTAATTCATACTGAGTAAAAAGATATGTGGATGACTCAGAAATTCCACCAGGAATGAGTCTTTTATCACTTTTGTTGGCTAGTTAAACATTTGTTGCTTTGCCAGATTCATCCTAATGAGTTTAAAATCACAGTGGAGAAACCATATGTTTGCCCAGTAGAAGGGAAACCAAGACATGAGACAATATTCTTTCACTGCAAAAATCAAAGCAGTAATCTCTGTGGCAAAGCAGGAGTGGTAGAGAAAGAGTAGCTTCAGCTTTTTAGCTTTGGTGATTGCTGCCTTGCTAGTTTCTTTGAAAACTTAGCTGGCAAGATGTAATAGATATTGCCCTGGAGAAGTAACTTCAAAGACTACTGGGCTAAAAATGCCCTTCTTCTAACTTCTTCTGTTCATCTTGCTCAAGCACTATCTTTTACATGTATCACACATTACTTCCGTTCACAGAAGCACTAGTAAAATGAGTCATTTAGCCTTTCTTCAAAACAATTGCAATATTGTGTTCACTACTGTTGACACAACTCAACTTGGTATCTTAACAGTTACTCCTTGCCCCAGGATGCTGTGGAAATATCAAGGTTACTTGTCTTTGTGGATGAGCTAATGGAAAAAAATCTACTGAGATCTCTGAAACTGTCTGTCCCATGGTGTCTGTGAACTGCGAATGACTGGAAGATGAAGGAGCACATAGGTGATGTATTTCATCAGTGTGCCCCACCTTTAGACTCTTTCCTTATATCTTGTTTTGCTGTTTATTGGAGACAGGATATTATTTTACCTGGAGTCAGGTGTTGTACAACACTCATGTCACCAAAAATTCTGATAAACAAAAATTTCAAGTTTAAAAAATAATTACTTTCTTATTCTAATCAAGATACAAATGAATTTCCTGGCTTCCAGACTAACATATATTTATGAGACCTCTGCAGGTCTCCAGCTCCGAGATTCATCTTTGATTTTGTTAGCTGAGCTGTTAAGAAACCTCATGGTGTAAATCTCTCTGGTGCTGTTCCTGCATAACTTACAAAAAAACCCCAACTTTTAACCAGACAGTTCTACAGGAAACTCTCCCACCCCCACCAGCCTGGAACCATAGATTATGGGCATCTGAAGGGCTATATAATTTAATATTATCCCAGAGCAAGTGCAGTTAAAAATTATAATTGCCATCTTAGAAAAAGTGAAGTATTTTTTGTTCACAAAGAATTATTAGTGTCTAATATCTGCTTACAGGGGAAAAAGAAAAAAAAAAAAAGCCACGTAAATTTATTCTGGAATGCCATTGTACAATATACCCTGCCAGGGGCTCAGGCTATTTATGTTTTTGACTGCATCGTCTTCACTGAACTTAAAAAAAAAAAAAAGTAAATTTCCATGGCAACCACTGCATCACACAACAAAGACACGTATATGCCACTTAGATCTTTAAAGAGGCAGAGACTGGAATTAAATTATAGTCTGCATATTCTTAGAAAAGAATATTAAGTAAGTGCTTGTTTTGTTGTTTTTTCTTCAATAAATTGTAATTTTACATTAAAAAGCAGAATATAAAAGAGTGCATCTAAAATAACATAGTTCTGTCAGAAAAACATAACTTTGAGAGCCATTAATGAAGGTGAGGTCACTGTGTAAGAGAAGAGAGGCATGGGTGTGAGATGGTGGTATTCCTTCTGTCTTTCTGTTGTATTTCCTAGACATCCATTTTCTACTTCTCAATTTTTATCATAGTCCAATGATAAAGTCACAGTAAGGTCACAGTGGTCATATATATATGGTTACCATAGATATATATGGTAACATTTTTCAAACCAAGTTTTAGAGATACTATCCTGTGAAAAAAAAGTGGAAGCCATTCCGTTTTTGTCTATCCTTTTAAACATATATGAGAGCATATAGCCCTTCAATAATGCTTCTTATCTCCTCAGTTCACATGTAGCATCCCGGGTCCCCAGTTCTGCACAGTGATCAACAAGGGTTGTCTGCGTTCACGTGACCCAGGAATGCTTGGAGGCAGAGCCCAGGCTGGTTTTGCCTGGTTGCTGCTCTGGGCTCTGATTCCTGCCAGGGCTGTTAGACAGTATCAGAATGTCAGAGCTAAATATTCATGTCCACTCACAGTGGCATCGCACAGCTGGAGATCTATGCTGGATAGCATCAGTGGGTTATAAAATTTATTTTGTGGTTAAAAATAGATCTAAGGCAAAAAGCAAATATCATATCTGAAGTGTGGGGAGAAGTCTAGCATTTTGGTTTTGTCTCATGGATTCCAGTGAAGTGCTCTGGACTGAAAAGATGTGTACTGTGCCTGTGGCTTTTGTGTGTGTCTATGGGGCTTCTGGCATATTATTTAAAGTTGCTGGAAGAGGCTGCTTGTTGATATAGCCTTGTTCATGTTGGAATAAATTTTCCACTGGAATAAGCAGAGTCTGAGACTTCCTTCCTCTCTCTGAACTCTGGAAATCCTTCATTTTTTGGCAAGCAGAGCTGCTTGCTGATATTTAGCCCTCAGCAGTTTTATACGATTGAGTTATAAAACCAGGAAATATGAGCTTATAATGAAAATGCCAGCGCCACATTAAAAATAGCAGAAGTAGTGGGCACTGCTGTAATGATGTTCTTGGTTTGGATTTAATCCCTTCTCCAAAGCAGCTCTGCTTCCTGCAGCACTGGAAATAAGAGATGTTCTCAGCACCTGATGCTCTGAGTGCACTGCATGTGGGTGTGCAGACTCCCAAACAGGCTGTCTCAGCACACAGCTGAATTTTGAGCTGTGCTGCACCATTCCAAGAGGGAGAGGAGACGCAAACAAACAAAGGGATGGGATACAGTTATCACAGGATTAAATACTTGCTTTCTATAATTGATCTTATATCTAGGAAATTCCAGTAATTTGACTCAACTTGTTTACAGTCATATACCAAACCAAGGAAGGGAAGACCAAACTTCTGTTTTCTTGGGAAAGGGAAAGAGCTTTCCTTTATTCCTGGTGCCAGCAGCCTTGGGATTATTCTATGTCCCTATGCAGCATTGTTTGCCTGCTGGGGTCATCTGAATATATCTCAGTTTTCATTTGCTGAAGAACATTCTCAGACCTAATGGACATAGTATAATGTCTCATAACTTGAAATACTTTCAGCTAACTCAAATTTTTATACTTACAGTAGATGGCATCTGACTGAAGCTTAATGGCTTGATACACTGTGGAGAGCAGAGCAGGTGTTAGTAATGGTGCCCTCAAGAGAAGGCACTTTGGAAATGCTGACAACTTCATGGTTTATTCTGCCTCTCCCTTTATATTTCCCATTTCTCTCCTTCTTTCATCTGCATATTCCTTCCTTTTGTCAGGAGTTTATGTGACTGAATGATGAATTGGAAGATTAGGAAATTAGTAAATTATTATTTGAATATTTGTTATAATAGAGTGTCATCCAAACACAGGGTTGAGATTTCATCTCATTAGCCATTGATTCTGAATGTGCAGCGGATCGCTAGGTCTATCAAAGCAATCTCTACAATTAGTCATTCTTGACTGAAAGTTATTATTATGATAGCTGCTAATGAATTACTTTTTGAAAGTCATTCTGGTGTCACAGTGCTGGGGGCTGTGAAAGTAAAGGCAAAGTTTACCCTAATAAAAATAGAAGACAATAGTGGAGTCAGGGGAAATAAAATACCCAGGGATTAAGCTGGATGACAGGTGGTAGTAAAAAGAAAATGAAGAGTACGAATTGAAAGGAGTGTGGACTTGAAACAAAGACACGTGAAAGTTAAAACTTGAACAAAGACAAGCTGTACACTGAGGAAAGAGAACTAGTTATGCTTCTACAGCAAAACTTTCAAAAGTGCAGTGGGAATGGAAGGACCCGTTTGTGCACTATGCTGCTGCTTAAAGCCTTGGCTATGCAATTTCTGCTAGCATTAGAAATGTATTTTAAGTAACAGTTTACATTACTATGGCAACTGTATAGACTGGCCATTTCTTTCCTATATGAACAAAATGAAAGAGCATAAAATCCCAGAACATTTTTCTACATCTTGCATAGGCCTATGATCATCTGTGAATTTATTCGTGATGTTTACAATTAAGTTTGTCCCATTGGCCCTTGCCACTTGTCTGCTGTACTTCTGTATCTTTTACCTGAAGTATGTCCTTAAGAGGCAGGATCCCATTAATCACTGCCTTTCCCAATAGTATGGGAAGTAAGTCGACTGGTTTTCAAAGATCACCTGTAACATGTCAGTAATACATTGATGAATGCGCTCTTGAAATTCCATGTTTAGTCTCTGTGGTAAAATGCCATTTCTCTTAATATTGCAGTTTCTTCACCAGATAATTGCACCTTTCTTATTTGTCAGATATGCTGTGAAATAAGTGGAAGGAGAAGAATGACTGTAACTGAATCATTTGTGTAATGCGATTCCCTTTTTCCTTCTCATCAATTACACTATCTTTATGACACAACATAGAAAAAAGAATGCCCTCCTATCTGGGAAAGATGAGCAAATTGATTGGCATAAGGTTGTCTTTCACAGCTTCAGTATCTGAATGCTGGGCATGTTAACTGGAGCAAGCCCTAATCCTTGTGTGGGCTGGTCTTGCAAGTATTTTGAAAATGAATAAGAAAATATTGAACATATCCTTTGAACATGTGTTATCAAGCAGTAGTGCTGGAACCACCCAGAATGTTTTCTGTTGCTCAGGACCATGTTTCCTCTGGCCAGCCCATGCCGACAGTAGTAACTGGTGAAGTTTAAATGAAGTTTTTATTGTTACTATAATTTAAGAAGAGTGTTACATGTCCACACCTATAAAAGATGGACTTCTTTCTATAAACTACATGTTTATACTCACACAGCTACTGAATCTTTATATGCAATTTCTATGAAAATTGTGTCTCCCCGACTGCTAGCCTGTCAGCTCATACTGTATGCAATTAAAAAAGGCTGGTGCAAGCAAGTAAAAGTACTCTGTGTTTTTGAGACCTAATCTTTGTAAGAAAAGGAATTTGAGATGTGAGCAGTGATACACTGTGGTACAGCAGAGTATATGCAGTATTTTTATTTTTTTCTGTTCTTGTCCTGATTAGTTGTTTCAGTGGTAAGGTAACAGTTTAAAGAACTAACTCATTATATGGAATGACTCTGTCTGCTGTGATACTTAAAACCATCTTGCAACACTCTGGAGCTCAATGCATAAAATATTAGCTTGCTAAGTAACTCTCCCGCTGGATAGAGCCTTTTTTCTTTCAGAAGTTAACCTACAGATATGAGAAATCTGTCCTTGCATATAGTGTCTGATCCAGTGCCAGTGCCTAAGGATGTCCTTGGAAAGATTCCTATCTTTAAACACTGTATCAGGGTCCATGGTGCAGTAGTTGAAGTGCTGAGAATTGGATTGGCAGCAATAAAATACGGCATTACTGTTTTAAAGTAGGAAAAAGGCTATAAGAGTATAGGTTTTGACAGTAAAATACTGTCAAGAAGCAGCAAGAGCTATATGAAGGCAGAAAATTAGAATTTGTAAAGAAAAAACTTGGGAATCCTAAGGATTATAATAATTGGGGTTTTTTTTCCAGTTTGTCACATCCATTACAACATACATGCAAGGGCAAACCAAAGTACTTTTCTCCATTCAGGTACATATTATACCTGTTTCAAATAAGTGAAGGATAGGACAAAGAAATATATCACACAGTGAAGTCAAGGGTGATTATTGTGAAATAACCAAGGTACAAATATTGAGGTGTCCTGCACTAGCACCCCCAGGCTTCCATATCTAGAGAGCTGCATGATCAGATGTCTTTTGGCAAGATCTATTGAATAATATGGTGGGACCTAACATCACACTACATGATCTTGAAGACTCACTCAGCAGGGTAGTAGACGATCCCTGTGGAGAGCTGTAGTAGGTTTTCTAAGGTTTTTGTCCTCTTATTTACCAGACTGAAGACAACAAACTCTTCTGTACATGAGTAGAACAGTGAGCAGAACTTGGAGAAGATTTTTAGATAATAAGCCTGAAATCATGTGCATTATTTTGAAATCAATTAGGTAAAAAGGTTTTTTGCTCATTTATTTTAACAACATTTGGTGTGATTAGCTTTTGATCCATGTACCCTTGTATCCCTGTAACTTTACTGCAACTGAAGAACAACATGTTATTAAAGCTGTCACCAGAATTTATGAGGTCTTGGTGCCCAGTCATGTGCTTTGAAAAATAAAGCATGCATAAGCAAATTAACCAAACCAGTAACCTCTCTGGACATGCAGGAACTGTGATATTTTGCATTGTGTTATAGTAAATCTAGAAACCAACAAAGTGACTGGTTTGTCTTCCAAAGCTATAGTGAATTTGATGGCACTGCACAGACGTGGACATATATTAAACAGACCCATGTTTACTTGTGCAGCATAAGAATCACAGGGGGAAGCAAAATCAATGTTTTCCAAATGGAATAGAAAGGAACTGTGAGGAAAAGAAATGGTATTTTCAAGCTTCTTTGAAAGGTAACACAAACAATGCACAGAGTGGGAAAAAGAAAAGATCTTTGAAGAAAAAGCATTTACCAATGTAATCCTTACTCTTCCTTGCTTTGGAGGGTTAAGGCATGGTAGGGGCTTAGTATTATTTTTAAAAGAGGGGTGCATATGTGAATAAGTAGGCTTTGAAATTGATGTTTTGAATTGGAAACTGCACAATGCATTTGTACATCTTGACAACAA
The DNA here is from genome assembly GCA_013401355.1 of Ceyx cyanopectus. Taxonomy (NCBI): domain Eukaryota; kingdom Metazoa; phylum Chordata; class Aves; order Coraciiformes; family Alcedinidae; genus Ceyx; species Ceyx cyanopectus. The sequence continues at coordinate 10,360 of VYZU01073004.1, read as the reverse complement.
TGGAAGACACTCAGATTTTAGAGAGGCACAGAGATGACACTGAGAGTGCATGATGCAGTGGCGTAATGAAACAGAGATCAATGCTAAAATGAATGTAACACCACTGAGGAGTACACACAGATCAATACTTGTAAGCCATAGAGTATAATCCTGCTATATAGGTCTCGTTAGATAGTACAGTCAATTCTACAAAGACACATTTTTCTGCATTTCTCGAATGTAGCTCTGACTTATCTGTCCTGAAGACTGTATTAAAATGCCCTTCTTTTTGAATATGAAGGCTTGAAACTTCATCTTCCCAGTCCTGTATTCTTAGGAAAATATGCAGTGCTTAACAGTAGATTCCCAGTCCTCAAAAATGTGGCATAGGAAGATAAGTAGGACAGTCAGCAATGATCTATGTTTCATTAAGTCTTTGAAATATTGTTTTATACTTTTCCTCTCTTACTGCCTCCTTCTTTTCTTTAAGGAATATATTTTAAGCACAGTTACTGAAAATGCAGTCTTAAGGGAATGGGAGAGGTCAGTCTTGCATACCTCATACTGTACAAAGGACTTGCTTACATTTATTTTCCATCTCCTGATTTTTAGAGCTTAAACCATTTAAAAAAGATCAGAGTTTCTCTCCTCTCTTGATTCATGTATAGCCTTGTAAATAGAATGTGGTTGCTAGTGTTGACTGAGGTTCTCGCTCTCTCTGTGTATATTCCCTAAAGAATTTAAGCTATCCATATTTCTTCTCATGCCACTGCAAACTTAACTTCTCTGAGAATCCCCATGTTATCAGTTTTATAGTTGGATGATTTGTAGGGAGTGATGACTGTCAATCTGTGGTTAATGTCTCTAGCATGCCAAGTCAAACTGTTTCCCATAAGGAAATTGCCAATTTCCAAGAGAATAGGCAAAGTTTGTTTCCTCCTTGACAGGAGATTTAACACTGGAAGAAGTGAAAATGTTAGCAACTCAAATCTACCTTAAGTTGATCCCCTTGTACTGGTTCCAACATTTACAAATAGCAGACAAGCAGTATTCATCAATCCTGGTGCTGTCAACAGGGCAGGAATCACTAAGTGCATGAAATTGACCAGCAGAAATTAACTGCAACTCTCGTTGCTGACCTGTGTGCTTTCGATACTCAGTGTCATTGAACCTTCACTTCTTGTGTTTTAAGTTTGCCTGCTCATGACAGAACTGCACAGCATGTATATTACTGGTTGGTTTCCTATTATAAACATCCTTCTTAGAAAGGAGCTGATTGAGGACTGAATGGCTCTATGGAATGGACATTGCAAATGGAGTGGTATCTAGCTCTGTGCTTTATAAGACATGTGCCTATTGCACTGTAGCTACACAAAGCAGTGCCTGTCATTATTGTTTCTTCAGCTGATCATATATTTCACTGCCTGAAATTGTTTGGTTATTCCTTCCAATTGTTATCTGCCCACTGATACGCATAGTATTGCTGTATATACTACAAGTCAATGACAGAGCAATGTTCCAGGTCTGTTCCATGTTTTACCTTGTCTGCCAAAACATTAATATAGGACCAGATATACACTGCACTCCAACTATCATCTTTTGACCATAGGAGGCAACAGAAGCATGTTCTGTCATGTGTGTCATGGAAACCTGGTACCTTATCATGGTCGGGGCAATGGGAATTGCATTCCTTCCCTACTTTTGTTCTAGATTGTTTTAAGGCCAGGTTTTCTTGAAAGGCACATACTCTTCTAAGCCCCTTAGAACAAGCAGGTCCTTGATTTCATTTCAGCTGCTGACCTAACTGCCACTATCTGCAGAAAGGGTATTTCAACTTCCAAGTTTCATCTCTCTTCAACTTTTCCCTAATACAGCCTTTTATAGTTTTCCTTGTAATTTCTAAAGGAAGCTACTAGTTCTACCTCTCTGCTGTTAGAACTCAAATGTTTTATCCATTTCCTCACTGAGATTACTTTGGTTTGGATTTCTTTGCAATAGGAAGTATTCATATTTTTAAAGAGTGTAGAACAGCTAAAGCAAATAAATATAAATTAATAAATACATAATTACACTGTTGCTTTGGGGAAAAGATTCTAGGCATAATCTAGTAGCAATGACTGGAGATACCATTAGCACTACGTTGATTCCAGTTCCCCTGAGACAGTCTAATAATTAAGCCTATATTTTCCACTCCATTTTTTGCTTTAATAACTATTATGATTGTGAAGTGTAGCATGCCATAGACTCTGGTTTCTAAATGCCTTTGTGAATCCAAGACCAAGTTTGTGTCCCTTTGTGAGGAACCTAGGTTGATGAGAAAAAAAACCAAACATGTTAGTCCCTCAAGATGCCGTTCTCACTTTTGTTCCAAGGCTTTCCTTTATTTCCAGGTGTTTACAGCCAGCAACTTTTCACAAGTCTTTCTGAGCTTCAGTTAATCTTTACACTTTCTGACAGTATGGCAGCTCTAAAATGCCTTTGCACTTTCCCACATTTGTCAGCTTCTTTTTCAGTGCTTGTGATTGACCCCACCCACTGCCATCTTATAGCTATGTAGCTGCAGAGCTAGAAACAAACTGAATTGTCACTTCTGTTAAGGCTTCTCTTAAGTAGATGCTCTTCATGATGCAGCTCTGGCTTCAGAAAGTTCAGTGTTATCAGAAAACTTTCAGCCCTGGTTTCTTCCGGAATATTACAAACGTTTCTTCTGCTTCCATGGGGAAAAAAAGCAAAAACTTATTAAAGGGATCATTCCCTGTCATATTAATTGTCAGTACTGGCAGCAGATACACAACTGCAAGTAAAGGAACTCTGTCCCTGTTGCAGGGAGAGGCATTGCACAAGCAATACAAAAACAAACAAGGCACAAGCTTTCAATTCCTCTGTCACTCCTTGCTGAACCTGCCTGATATTTATTGCCAGATAGACAACATTTCTCTCTGTTTACTGATTAGGTTGAAAGGTTATCAAGGCTCAACACCACATTGAATGCCACACTGGTCCACAGGGTAATGAGTTGTAGACACATCTCATTCTTCTTCCCCAGGTGACTGTGAGGTGGCAGGGCAAGGTGTGTATTTACAGGTTTTGGTGTGACACACAGGCAGTTCTGATGGGGAAGGTGTGGTTCATGCTGGTTGCAGGATCAGCCCACTCCTTACACCTCCAATCACAAGAGGACATACTGTTTTTTTAGGAGGTTTCAAGTAGCTTCACAAAAACAAAAATGGAGTATTGATGAGAGAGGGTGTGGAATAGGAACAGTGGGAAGGATAAGGAAAATGGCAAGAAAATAAAAGGATTAAAAATATTAGGAAGAGAAATGACAGTTTATTGTCACTGCTGTTACCCCTAATGTCACTTCAAAGTGTGGCTTAACGTCATTTGATACTGTCTTGGCTGACTACCATAGTACAGTCCCATCCTAGTACAGTGGAAACTAATGCTTTTTTTGCTGCACATGTATTTGTTTTGGTTATGGTGAGTTTTCATTAAGCATCCCTGCTANTGCACATGTATTTGTTTTGGTTATGGTGAGTTTTCATTAAGCATCCCTGCTATTTGTTTCAATCACAATACCCATAATTTCACCTTAATTTACAGATTCATAACTAGCAGTATTTCTTTTCAACATAAAGACTGCATTGGAACAAATGCCACTATTTATCAACTGTAATGCAGTTCTTTATAAAGGTCTTAAGCAAGCAAAGAATAAGAATGCAATGATAGTCTCATAATAAATACCCTAAATCTTTTATTGCCTATTTATGGTGTAATCTCTCTACAGTTGTACAATAGATGATGGTTTAGAAAAAACTCTAGAATACAGTTATATGGTTTATTTACCAGAAGATGGCAATGGTGATCTACTGCAGTATTAACTTATATACAAGGCCCACATAATTCTTCTGCAACACCGCAAACTTCAGTATGAATTAAACCAAAGTACTAGTTTTCTCTTCCTTCTAACTTGTTTCAATTGCTGCTATTCATAGTAAAGAAAGTCTTTATTTTGTCTCATTTTTGATTGAAATTGCTGTCACTACATTTTTTAAAGATGTCTAAATACAATCATACTGGTATTCTGGAAAACAGTATGTTNGTGTAGAACAGCTAAAGCAAATAAATATAAATTAATAAATACATAATTACACTGTTGCTTTGGGGAAAAGATTCTAGGCATAATCTAGTAGCAATGACTGGAGATACCATTAGCACTACGTTGATTCCAGTTCCCCTGAGACAGTCTAATAATTAAGCCTATATTTTCCACTCCATTTTTTGCTTTAATAACTATTATGATTGTGAAGTGTAGCATGCCATAGACTCTGGTTTCTAAATGCCTTTGTGAATCCAAGACCAAGTTTGTGTCCCTTTGTGAGGAACCTAGGTTGATGAGAAAAAAAACCAAACATGTTAGTCCCTCAAGATGCCGTTCTCACTTTTGTTCCAAGGCTTTCCTTTATTTCCAGGTGTTTACAGCCAGCAACTTTTCACAAGTCTTTCTGAGCTTCAGTTAATCTTTACACTTTCTGACAGTATGGCAGCTCTAAAATGCCTTTGCACTTTCCCACATTTGTCAGCTTCTTTTTCAGTGCTTGTGATTGACCCCACCCACTGCCATCTTATAGCTATGTAGCTGCAGAGCTAGAAACAAACTGAATTGTCACTTCTGTTAAGGCTTCTCTTAAGTAGATGCTCTTCATGATGCAGCTCTGGCTTCAGAAAGTTCAGTGTTATCAGAAAACTTTCAGCCCTGGTTTCTTCCGGAATATTACAAACGTTTCTTCTGCTTCCATGGGGAAAAAAAGCAAAAACTTATTAAAGGGATCATTCCCTGTCATATTAATTGTCAGTACTGGCAGCAGATACACAACTGCAAGTAAAGGAACTCTGTCCCTGTTGCAGGGAGAGGCATTGCACAAGCAATACAAAAACAAACAAGGCACAAGCTTTCAATTCCTCTGTCACTCCTTGCTGAACCTGCCTGATATTTATTGCCAGATAGACAACATTTCTCTCTGTTTACTGATTAGGTTGAAAGGTTATCAAGGCTCAACACCACATTGAATGCCACACTGGTCCACAGGGTAATGAGTTGTAGACACATCTCATTCTTCTTCCCCAGGTGACTGTGAGGTGGCAGGGCAAGGTGTGTATTTACAGGTTTTGGTGTGACACACAGGCAGTTCTGATGGGGAAGGTGTGGTTCATGCTGGTTGCAGGATCAGCCCACTCCTTACACCTCCAATCACAAGAGGACATACTGTTTTTTTAGGAGGTTTCAAGTAGCTTCACAAAAACAAAAATGGAGTATTGATGAGAGAGGGTGTGGAATAGGAACAGTGGGAAGGATAAGGAAAATGGCAAGAAAATAAAAGGATTAAAAATATTAGGAAGAGAAATGACAGTTTATTGTCACTGCTGTTACCCCTAATGTCACTTCAAAGTGTGGCTTAACGTCATTTGATACTGTCTTGGCTGACTACCATAGTACAGTCCCATCCTAGTACAGTGGAAACTAATGCTTTTTTTGCTGCACATGTATTTGTTTTGGTTATGGTGAGTTTTCATTAAGCATCCCTGCTATTTGTTTCAATCACAAT
>VYZU01073003.1:0-31639 GCA_013401355.1 Ceyx cyanopectus | reverse complement strand
TGACCCTTTCTACTGCCCTGCAAAATGCTGAATGCATGACTTTGAAATCAGCAGATCTGACATGGATAAGAAAATACTGAAAACTACATCCTGCTGACTTTTCATGTGGTGTTTTCACCACTCACAGACCTACCTTTCTCATTTATCTCCCATCTCTCACACTACATTACTTTTCCTGCTGAGTTTACACTCCATAAAACATTCATGCATTAATTTTATTCCTTAATATAACTGATATTTTAAAACAAAAAAAAATAGTTTTAATGATATAGCCAGAGCAATAAAATTATTTCCTACTTTTGAAATGCTGTAAAAAGTGATTACACATTTACCTTCAAAATTCCTTTATCTCAGAAAACATCCCCAAACTTTGCACCTCTAAGTATATTAAAAGAAGTAATAATCTTGGAGTTTGAAACATCAAGGACAGTGAGCTGAATCGTCCTGAGATGTCAGGTGTTCATTGATTTTGAGATTTCAGGATGCCTTTGTGTTGGAAGAGAGACACTAGCTCTTCCTATCCAAAGCCAGCTGTACACTTAAATATTCCTTTTAATCAGGAAGCATATATTTTCATATATAAACTAAATGGAAAAAATAAAATAGTGATGATGAACAAAAGGAAAAGAACATACCCAGTAAGATCTGAACTAAGTTTCAGCTCTGCAGAGCTGTAAGAAAAATCACATGTAAGTAGATAGGAGTAAATCTTTAGAATAAAAAAAGCACTTCCATGTGCTTTAGTAAATACCCATCAACTCATTTAGTAAATTTAATAAATACCCATGCCTATCCACATCCATCTCTACCTTGATGCCATTTTCACAGAGATGCCATTTTTCTCCTGTAATAAAATGATTTGTTCCAAAAGCCCCACTAGATATATGCTGATGCCACAGTGTCTGATACTGGAAGAATTAACCTTCTGAAGTTAAGCATGCTTCAGAGGTAAGCCATGAAGTAAATACTCTATTAATTACTACTGGTTCAGTCAAGGCAACAGCACCATATAACTCATATCCATGTCAGCAGCTCTACTACTCCTGTCACTATGTTCATTCTCAAAGCTATGTTCAAACTAAAATACTGTTAATNTAACTACAAATGGGAGGTTATCAGAGGACTTCTTGAAATACTCAACACCAAAATTATTTTATTTCAGTTCTTACCAATGCTCTTCACAGTGTGCTAATGAGTGTTGCAGACTGGGCAGAGATGTTGTCATCAGAAAAAAAAAAGTGTATCAGAAGGAAAAGTCTGGGATTGCCTTATGAGTGGAGTAATAGAAATGGGATGAAAGTTACAGAAATTCAAATTCTCCATGGCACCTCACTTGGAAGCACCAGACAAGCCTACACTTGACAGATAATGCCAACATAACTGTGGGCTGACATTGCAATGGAAACAGAAATAGGAAGATAAATCATGCCTGGGGCCATAAAGTATTAATAATATTTCCTTGTTTGGGATAGGATAGAAATAATTTTCTTCTACATTCATAGCTAGCACGGAGCTTCTGAATTTGTGCTCAAAATAGTGTTGGTAATTGAGGGATGTTTTCACTATTTTGAGCAGAGCTGACACACACTCGAAGCCTNAAAAAAAAAAAAAATACAACTTTTACCATTTATTATGCCACTAAAACAGGGTCAGCTAATGTTTAGTAGAAATAATATATGATCATATTTTGCAATAAACTATAGATGGGCAAACCTAAAGATAGTGTGGTCTCATTACAATTGCATTTTTGAAAGTTAAGCCCAGCTTCATGTCGCTCCAAAGATTGATACTGATACCCCTATTTAAATCAAGTAACAGACAGGGGGTTTTTCACTGTTACTTTCTCCAATATTCTCCCTTCTAAAAAGATAAGCTGCTATTACAGATACTTGAATCTTGGTATTTCTATTTTTTTCTATATTTTCTCTCAGAAAACTGGACATTCTTCAGTACAACCTCCTTGTGATGAATCACTCAGCTACCCTGCTTCATTACTCTGCTCCCTCAAGATCTAAACACTCCNTGGGAGAGGCCACAGCCAGGACAGCTTAAGTTTTCCAGCTTTCTGAAGGGAAGAAGCAATGCTAGAAAACTCTGTCATTTTCAAAACGACACAGTCAATTCATAAATGGAATTTATATTGCTGTTATAGCTGCAACTCTGTGGGCATGGACTTAATGACCCAGGTGCCTCCTCCAGTCTTATGCGTGCACCACTTTCTTTTCTAACATCACTATAAATCTTCCCAAAGGAAATTCCAACACGGGCATAAACCACTTGCTTCACCCAAACACCATGCCCTCTGGCCTGAAATGAGCAGTGAACAGCTGAATTGAAAATGTAAGACTCCTCTGAGCCTACTTCCATTTTCCAGTCTGATGAATTTTTACACTAATTGCCCCTATAAGGAAACTCTTGATGCCTAGCCCCTTATATGTTATTTTTTTTGGTAGATCTCTATTAGTTTCCATATCTCCATGCTATTGCATGTCATCATGGTTTTCTTGCTTCAAATACCTATTGTCTTCTCTGAATTTGACCAGCAAACTCTAGCCTAGTGCTTCAAGTGGAAGCTACAGAGGCTGCCAAGGGCAGATTCCATGCCTGGTACCCTAGCACTTCTCCATGAAGCACTGGGGATGATGCACCACCAGCCTGAGAAGGAGGGGGTTCAACTTTAGTCATGCATTGCACTCTGCCTTCTCTCCACATTCTGTGTTTTTATCTTGAAATACTTTTCTGAAAAAAAAAGATTTCTGAAATCATGGTTTGGAAATAACTTGCTGTTGGTTATTTTTATTTTTTTTTAGCATTTAATAAGCTAGTGTAACAGTATTTGTCTGCATCTCCCACCTGCAATTTGTGGGATGACACTGGTGCTGCCAAGCTGTAAGATTTCTCCCCAAAAAGGTGGTATTAAACTAACTTCCAACTGACATACTTAATTTTGTATATCTTTTCCTATGTGTTCTAGAAATAAACAGAAATGTTTCTTTTGCTCAGTTGGAGTAAATTTAATCTAATTTGCTTCTGTGGATTTGGGCTTGTCAGTGTATCATCTCTGCTCAAGTCACACATCTCATATACCAGATATTACTGTTTTTCAAGACTACTAACAAATACCAAACCTGTTACTCTCCACAACAATGCAAAGAAAAAAATCTCCAACAAAGTGCTAGTTCAAGTAGAGAACTCTAGATTTGAGATAGAAACCTACAACTTATCTAGATAAATAGCATGTCTCTGGAGGCTTCAGTAAGGAAGAATGCACCTGCATAGCATTTCCTAATTGAGTAACCAATTCTAAGTTTCTACTTGTTCTTTCAAATGCAAATTGAACTAGCTCAAGCACAAATGCCCAGTCTGAGACACAAATTCAATTATAACAAGGCAGTTGCAGAATTCTTAATATGAGTGCTTTTCTATACTTACATATTTACATTTTAATCTAGAGAGAAAAACAACCCTGATGAGGCATATGCAAATTAGACTTCATGGTCCTTGATGTATATGATAAATTAAAATAAACCACAAAACAGCAGACACAGGAGCTCTGGGACTTTTTTTTTTGTACACAAGTAATTAAAGAACATCTTTAAGAGACAGGCATGACCATTTCTGTCACGAGTTTTCCTCTCAGTGAAAGAATTGGCACCCCAGCCATCAGCAGAGTGATGATCTCAGGCTGGTATTCCTGGTATGACCACAGGTAGGTGAAAGAAGAGATCCTTAATCTGAATTACAGCAGCTTTTAGCCTACTTCACAAATTATTTCACGCTCTTACCTTCTGTAAACACACTTCAAATTTCAACTGATTAAGAGCTGGATTTCTTCACACCCACAGACAGCCAAGTGAAAAGGCTTTGAGAGGTTTGTTCCCTGTACAGAACCAAGCAGCTTCTGCAGCAGTTTGACACATTAAGTGACCCCAGCAGTTCAATGACATGCTCAAGGGCTCTAATAGAAATGCAAACCCATCCCTCCATTTCTAGCAGATGCCTACAGCTAAAGACCAAGGAGATCCTTCCCATGTTTACACACCTCTCCTCAGCTGGGCAGGGGAGAGAAAAACATAATGAAAAGCTTGTGGATTGAGAAAAGGCCAGGGAGAGATCACTCAGAAATTACCATCAGGGGCAAAACAGATTCAATTTAGGAAAAAAAAAAACAACAACAAAAAAATAAATATAAATATATATATATATTTTGCAAATCAGAGTAGGGTAATAAGAAGATAATTTTTAATTACCTTAGAACACCATTCCCCCCCATTCCTCCCTTCTCCCCATGCTTAACTTCACTCCTAAATTCTCCATCTCCTTCCTGTCTATGGCACAGGGAGACGGGGAATGGGGGTTGAGATCTGTTCATCACCTTGTTCTTGGTCACTCTTTCCTCTTCAGGGGGAAGACCCCTCATGCTCACTCTTCCCTTGCCCCAGAGTGGGGTCACTCTCATAGGGGAATACTTCTTAGAATCATCAAATCTTTTGAGTTGAAAAAGATCTTCATCATTAACCTAACACTGACAAGCCAATCACTAAACCCTGTCCTTAAGCATCACATCTAGCTGGCTTTTAACAACCTCCAGGGACAGTGACTCCATCACCTCTCTAGGCAGACTGTTCTACTGCTTACCAACCCTAACAAACTCTTCTTGCCTTACTGAAACCAGCATTTCACAAGGGTGTGCACTGGCACTGCCCAGCAAATCACAGCTACCATCAGAGACAGGCAGCAGAGCTCCCACCAAAAAGTATTGTGTGCTTTGACATTAATAAGTCTAGATAATGCAGGAGCTTAAATAACCTATTATTGCCCTCTCATAACAACTGGTGAGTCTTGTTCCATAACCTGTGCTCACAGCTCAGTGTGTTTCACCAGGTCCCAAAGAAATGCTCTGATCTTGCACTTAGAAGAAAACAGATGGGTCATTTTGGTTCAGAAAGGGCACCTACATCAAAAGCAAAATATGCACATCCCTTCACACTCATCTTTTACTCCTGCTTACAGTGTTATTCCAAGACTGAATTTGAAGGGCTTCAGACAGCTGACTTGCAGCCACAGAAATCGGATGTTACAGTCTGACAGATTTTCAAAGACCAAGGGTAAACCCTAAAACAGAAAAGCAAAGAACAAATTCCACCCAGCATTTCATTGGATGGCATCTGACCATCCACCATGATCCTAAATTCAGCTTTACATCACCTAACATCTATCAACAGACCTGGGTAAAGATTAAAGAGCTAAACAGCATCACAAGCCAAACTCAACCTCATGCTGAGCACAAGCTTTTAACAAATTATACTTTGATGGAAGAGATTTTTTTTTTTATGGTCCAGATTTCCCATTGAACAGTTAGATATACTTTATCCTATAAATTTTAATTTATGAAAGTAGCAGTTTCATGAATTAATGAGTTATTTTCCTGCTCTCCATACTTGATGTATTTGCATGAACACCCTTGTCAACCTTATTTCTGTCCCTTTGTCCTTTTATCAGAGATTTTCCTGTATAACAATTTGCTTTTTTTTTTTTTATTGCTCCATGATCTGATCACACCTTTTTGGCATTAAAAAACAGTAGAAATACCCGAGATGCTGTGATAATGCAAGTCAAAGTGGAGGAGAGAATTATTATCTTAGTTTGTTGAATTGTACCCCTTGCTTGGGTACATAACTCTTCTGCAAGCAGACAATTATTCATAAAGATCTCTTGTGCTTAGCTTTACTTTTTTTTCCTAACAATATTTAGTGCAACTTGCAAACATCAATAAAGAATACAGCACCCAGGAATATCTAACACACTCAGTTAAAGTACTATATTGTCATGAATTAGCCTAGAAAAACTAAGAACACCCATTATTTGCAGTGGTGAAACTTCACTGACATATTTGCAGGAGTTATTCCACTATGAGGATTCACACTACTACAAAAAATAAATACTTCGTAAAATCAGCAAAGGGAATTTACACCGAAAAAAAAGCTAATCTCTCACAGGGACTTAAAAAAACCCACAAAGTGAGCAAGCAAAACCACAGCAGGCAAGGTGATTTGATTTCAGTTAACATAAGCTATACATCATCTAACTTCAATTAAGGTCATCACTACTTACAATAAACAAGCCCTGATATTTGACATCAAAACACTTTTGAAAAAATACTATATTACATGAGGGAATCACTCTTCACTTTCTGAAGTTCTACAATGATTATCAAAGGGACATGAGAGACAAAAATCTGAAAAGAAAAAAAAAATCAATCTGTTTTACTGATGTAGACAACTTAATTGGAAGAGCTGCTAAAGTGACCTTCCAGGTGATAAGGTGTAATTAGGATGCCCCACTTTCACAGCATGTAAATGAATTAAAGCAAAAGAAGGTGCTGGACAGCTTCTTTAGTGCTTAAAACACCCAAAGGTGTTTTTGAAACCATCTGTGAAGGGACACATAGCACATCTCAACAAAAATTCTCTGAAGAGGACAAGTCAAGAGCACACAATTAGCTGGAAACTCTGCATCCTGAGAGCAGCCTGATGGGCATCTTCATTACCTTGCCTGAGCAGGCAAGGCTGGAAGAGAACTGTACTAAAACAAGGGAGTAAGACAGGCTGTCAGGGACTGAGAGGGGAAGAAAAAGGAAGGGTGGAGAGGAAAAAGTAATCAGGCATCAGTTTCTTCAAACTGTGGAAAAGAGCATAAAGTCTGAAGCACAGACATGCTTTTAAGGAAAAGTGTCTTCAAAGCAGTAGATTTGGCAACAAGTCACTTGGTAGGAGGAAAAAAACCATTCAGGATGTTGAGACACAGATCATGAGAGTGCAGAAACCACTGCTGTGCATTGCTATGCTCTGCCTTGTCAAATTCCAATTCAAAACATCATGTAATTTGTTTTTTTTTTTAATATAAAAATGCAGTTTTCTCTCTCTTTAAAATGCTTGTATTGTACAGTAATAGACAGAGAATAATTTCATTCATATGGCCAGAATACATCTGCTTCATCAAAGACTGTGGAGGGAGAAAGTGAAGAGCACAAAAGAGGTCATTTTCTTTATATGAATGCCTTGCTGTTAACATCCAAATAACCCAACTCAATCGTAGTTACTCCTTGGACAACAGCAGGTAACAGAAAAATTAATAAACTTCAGTAATAGCCCTGCCTCACTCAGCAGGAATTTACATACATTATTCTCAGATGGGAAAAAAACTCTAGAAGAAACTAAATTTGATCTTCTTAGGTCATTTTGTTGAAATACAGCACATGTCCACCAAAGGAAGGACAAGCAAAGAAGACATCTGCAGAAGTACATTAATCTGTAAGCATCCACTTATGGAACTCTCTAGTTGAGCTTGCTTTCCTTGCATTTGAACTCGTGCAGCTTTTGAGGAATAAAGCAAAAGATTTTGCATGTAGTAACATTAGAGAGTTGAAAACACTGTCAGCAACCCTAAACTACATTAAAGGGGTTTATAAAGAAAAAAAAAATTCCTTACAAAAAATAGTCTCTGTTGTATTACACTCTTCTATTCTGTATTCCAATAAAAAAAGAAAATAAAAGAGAATTGCCAACAAAATGCTTCATGCCATTGATTTTTAAATTACAAAATACTTTCATAGTTGATAATCTGGAGAAATTTATAATGAAAGTTGGACTTCAGTAATATTCGCTACACACAAATCACAAGCACTTATTGGTAATAAAAGCCTTACTTACAGACTCAATTACTGATAGACATTAATGATGTACAGTTACATTATTTTTATAAGATGTGCAAATATAAACTAGAAAGCAAAGAAACTATTCCTGGGTTTCATTGCCTAATGCTGGTAAGAGGTTTTGTTGGCTTTTTTTTTTTAAATTTATGAAAAATAGTTCCCAACAGCCCTCCTTCCCTCCACTTTTCATTTCCTTCACCTTTCACATAGCTTTTCCATCTCCACCCATTATGTCCTTTCATCCAGTAGCAGAGCCCTTCAGAGGCTCCTTAATTGTTTTCATTCTGTCAGTTTAGATCACAACAGAACTTCCATCAAGTTTTCTGCCTGGTCAGAACGAGCCAGCCAGTTGCTGCTCCCTCAGCCCACCCTGCAGCAGAACTATTTCAGCAGCAGTTGCTAGTTGGACAACCCCACCTGGACAGGACAAGGAGGAGGTAGAGGTGCTGCTGAACTGCAATAAAATCCAAAAAGCTTTCATCTATACGAAGGACAAAGCTGACTCAGGACACTAGAATCACAGAGTGTCAGGGGTTGGAAGGGAGCTAGAAGATCATCTAGTCCAACCCCCCTGCCAGAGTAGGGGCACCTAGACCAAGTCACCCAGGAACAGATCCAGGGGGGGCTGGAATGTCTCCAGAGCAGGAGACTCCACAACCTCCCTGGGCAGCCCCTGCCACCCTCACTGGGAGCAAGTTTTTCCCCTGTCCACCAGGACCCCCAGGTCTCTTTCTCTAGAGCTGCTCTCCAACAGATCAGCCCCCAGCCTGTACTGATACAATCCTTCTCCTGTCCACAGGGGACTTTGAGAAGGAGGCTTTTAAGTCTCCAACTGCTTTTGTATTGCTCAGGCACCTCTGAGCTGATATCCACCATGGCAGCAAGAAAACTCAAAGAGAAATCACCTTCCTGACAATGCAACTGTGCAGCATCTTCAAAATCAACTTCTAGCACAGCCTTACAATCACACTGCTACCAGAGTGCTGTGGGATCCTTGCACTGCACCTAGCACACCAGAAAAACACTGTCAAAAGAAATCCTGTAATCCCCCACTGACCACAAAGAAATTTGGATACCCTGCTGGAGCTTGTGCAAAAAGTTGGGGCAACTTGAGAAGATTTTATCTTGAACTGAGAAAAACAGCCCCACTAAATATAGATACTGAAACCTGAATGAGAATGGAGCCAGGCAGGCTAGCAGAGTTTGCTATTTTTAGCAGTGCTTCCCGTTAAATAAAGATTTCTGGGTAAATAAAGATATCGAGTGTACCAGCAAATGCTTTCATTTTCACTGCTGCCACAATCTGCAGCTGGCAGCCAAGTTTCCCAGTGAGGACCTGGGAAGCAAGAAACAAGAAGTTGCAAGCAGACAAGTAACAGAACAAACACACCAATGGTCCTTGAAGGCACAACAGAAGATCCACTGAGGTTGTTACAGGTTGTGTAGATATAAATAGTGTAGTAATTGCTAGCTCAATAAGAGGCTATTGCATTTTGATGCTTAAACTGCATGTCATGTGAGCATCTCTACTGTGAAAATCACTTTTAAAAGTAGATGATTAGTCAGGCAAGTTTATGACAGGTAATAAATAAATAAACCATACAGAGACAGAGAATATAGTTAATTAGAGCCTGATGAGTGCCAATGAAATGGTGTTTAAAAAGAAGCCAAAATATACTGTGATTCAGAAACTATCTTGTTCATAAAAGCACAAATAACTTCTGAACTCAATTTTGGATTCTTGTTGAGGTCAAGAGACAAAAAGAAATAAAGAAGAAAGTTATCCTTCATTACTATGCCCCTTACCTATAAGTTCTTACCAATAATATGGATAAACTAACCACCCAGGGACCCAAACTGCCTTGAAATGCACAAAGATGAAAGTAATCTTTAAAAGTGAAGGGGAAAAGAAAGTGTTTGACTAATGAGAAAGTATATATGCCATCATCTTTGTTGTGGGATGAATGCAAATTGTGCTCAGAAATTGAAGGGCTTGATCCTCAGCTTCCACAAGCCAGTTCTGGTCTCTTCAGGGAAAAAAAAACAAAACAACATTTTTCACTCATCTCCCTAAAATGCAATGTGCAGAAATACACAGAGATAATGTGCAGGCATTTACTGAAAAATACTGCAGCTTCTAACCTTTGCTACAAGTTCCAGGGCTAGGTAATTGATTATAAAAATGAAACTGCATTTACCATTTGCTAACTTCTGATAAGCAGCAGCTATGTAATTGATTCTGGCCTTCAGTATGTGTCCAATGGTATTGATATGGAAGCTTGTAAGTGAAATTGATACTTTATCTAACAGTTCATCTGTTTCACTGTCTACCTTCCCTCTATGAATGACAAATGAACTAAAATCTTTACAAAAATAAAATTCTATTGACTACTTCAGTGTATTTGCTGTTATTACTGGGTAAATGATCCAAGACAAAAAGATGCAAGGTTCTGAGAAGCTCCTGCTTTTCTGGAAGGGAATCTAGGAGTCAGGAGCAATCTCTGGGCATTGTCCCAGAAGTTTCCCAAGCAAATCTATGTCAAAGAAGTCTGAGAGATCTCAGTCCCATGCTTCTCCTGATGCTCTCTCCAGTGGTGGTATCTAGAGCTCCAGCAGGACCAAAAAGGAATGGGCATGCTACTCCCACAGCTCTGAAGATGCAGACAGAAGTCTGCTTCCCCATCAGCATCTCAGAAGAGATACAAAAAACACTCCAGTGATTACTTCTTCCACTTAATCCTCTCAAAAGTTTTCTTTCCCTTCTCATATCTTCTTGTTACAACTTCAGTTCTCATTTTTCTCCATGTTTTATGGAAAACATAGAAGTCACATCTCCTCTAGCACATTTCCTCTATTAAAATTAGAGCATGGGTGAAGTCTCCCTGTTGCTATTTTCTCCTTCACCACCTGTAAGAGGACTGTAATCTCTAAGGCATAGTTTGGTAGACAAATTCTGATTAATTAGCCGTATCTGAATAGTCTGCTAATATAAACACAGCTTGCATCAGCATGTGCATAACAAACAATTCTTCCTCTCCCTTGCTTTGCTTTTGAGAGTGCAGGCTGCTCAGGTAAGCACATCCATGCTAGTACCTGGGCTAGTATAGAAACATCAGGGAAATATAAATTATATTCCTGAGCAATGTGATCCTCAATAAAAGAATCCCATAAAAGTCTGTAAGATAATTAGCCCTAATTATGCTAACTGATGTGTTTCCTCTCCAGATCTTCACAAAAGTGTGTTTAACAATCCACAGGGACAGAAGAGAATCCTCTCCTTTACACAGTCTCCTGCTGGCCTAGAGCACAGGGCTCTCCACGTGGTCACTCACACAAACAGGTCAAGGCAAAGGACTTTAAACCCTCACCACGTTTGCTTCTGATGGACTCTGACTTCCTTCACAATTTACAACTGATCAGCTTTGTCCATGCCTTAATTATTCCTTGAGTGGGAAATTCTCCAATCAAGCAGCTCCTAGATGTTGTTCAAGATGACAGGTAAGGTGTGATTAAAAAGATTCAGGTTGTCACACTGTTATACTTTAGGCATGGTAAGAGCAAGACAAAAAAACTTGCTTAACCCAATCCAAATCTTCACTCTTAATTCTTTCTTTAGCCTGAGTACATGTTCCAGTAGGAAGCACCATGCCTAAAAAAAATAAAATAAAAACCAGTCTTCCACCAATGTACCTGTCTGCTGCAAAGACAACAGGGCACATGCTAGTGTTGAATAATTCTTTCTCCCAGTAGACCTTCTATAGGTCTTGCTTCTTATCACAACTTTATGCAGCATAAGCCAGCATTTTACAGGTTTCCATTACACCAGGACAATTTTCTAATGATTTAAGTCTCTTGTAGGTAGTTGTGGTGATCCTTCCTTCACTTACACTTTACAGTCTTCCAGTCTGATGAAAATGGATTTCCAGGAGTCGGAACAACCTAAATGGTCATCATTCACAATTATCTAACAAAATATGCTTCACTGAAAGTTAACATTGAAAAAAATACAAGCTCAAATTAGAACTACTCTGGGAGTTCATTTTAAATAGCAATTAACAATAAAGCACTACAATATCTCATTAAAAAGTGGGGCACAAACACATGAATGGGACCATAACTGAATTAGTATACACTGCAAAATAAACAAGTTATCATCACAGGATTTGATAGCCATGCATTTAAACATATCCTAATTTCAAAAATAACAAGGCATGACTATAAAAATAGATCTCTCATGTTAAGTCTCATAAAAGTCTCAAAACTGCAAATCTGCTCTAAAGGATTTCCTCACATTTTAATTAACAATCATAAAAATATTGTGATGAGATAATCTCAATTTATATAGAAGTATTTTCTCCATTTTAAATTATACTCAAGAAAGCTTAGTAAGCTGTATATTCCCTGCTGACAGGCACAAAAAAAATAAATATCCTCTCATATATATTTGAGATATGGAAAAACCATGTGTGTGCAATTTCAAAACAGAGGCTTAGAAAGTCAGATGAAGAGGTGAATTTGTATCATTCTCAGGAAGACTGAACTAGATCAATCCCCTAACTGAACTGCTTCTCTGCAAGCTGTGCTCATCAGGCATCTTCTGCAAGGAAAAGAAATGTGCTACAAGTCACAGAACAGATCCAGCATCCTAACAGCCTCTATGCCATCACTTACTGCTTATGGTGTTCTCTTGGGCCCACTCCATAGAGACCTTGCTACCTAAAAATTAGGTACTTAGGAATATATTTAAATATTTGAATAATTTTGAAGCTGTGTGTTCAAACATAGCTAAAAACTATTTTATCAGCTTAACTTTAGATTTTGTGACTTAGCACAATCACCGTTACAGCTTTCTAGTGTCTGTCAACTACCACAATTTGGTCTCCACCTCAGACACAGCACTGAGAAGGCTCAGACTAGAAAAACTGTTGACAGTTGCAACAGCAGCAGTGGGTCATACAGCTGTATATATATATATATATATATATATATATTAGTGTTCATATTAAACATCTAATGGTACATTTCTTTGGAATTGGTAAAAATGCATTGTAAGAATTTGGGCTGCTTTGTTCCAGAGATGAGTTTCCTGATCATCTGCAATTACAACAGCATAAGATGCACATTACTCCAGAGAACATCTGATGGCTCAAGTGATTAGAACAGATCCAAATGCCAGCTTCCCCCTCAGGTTCAGCTGCCTGTGGACTGGAAACCCACACCCATGAAATGTTCAAGCCTCACACATGCCAGCTACAGCTCATCCTGGCCATGAAACCACTACCCCTCCTGCCCAGGCAGCATCCTTCTAAGGGCCTTCCCAAATGACATTTCATCCTTCACAGTCTCTGTTGCAAAGCCCCCTAGCCATGATTTTGCCATATGATTTCTTTTCACGGGTTTCAGGGATATACCTGAAATAACTGCCTTTTATTTGTGTATGCCACTCCCTACAGAGATGCTGATCTGTGTCTTTGGCCCAATCATCACTTCCTAACAAGCTGCTCTTTCAGCTAGTTCATACCTGCTCCAGTTAAAAACATTTGCTTACAAAGCAGTGGTAGAAAACTTTTAAGTATAAAAGCAATCCATCTTCTTTTTCACATTAATACATCCTGTCCAAGAGTCAAACTGCTTCTCTTCCAATTCTAAGTACTCTAGGTTTTCTTAATTGTTCTCACCTCTAAAGCCTTTGCTATCTAAAACCTACAGATCATACAGACATATACTAGTCAATGACACAGTGAAGTTTAGTAAACAATAAAGAATAGTTTTTGCTACCTTATTTCACAGCCTGAAATGTTCCCAAATACCTTTTGATTCTCAAGTTTCTAAATCAAAACACCTCTATCATGTTACATTGTTTTCTTTACACCAAAGGATTTGTGGTTTTCTTAAACATTAGATGCCAGAGGAGTAAAAAACAACAGGTAAGGATTTCAGTATATACCATTTTTGTTAACTTTTTCCCTTTCCTATGATCTTGGAAAGACAAGCTCAGACTCCACATAAAATATCATTAAAGCAGATGCTTTTTCAGTGTGACTACACATAACAATTCACTCCACAAAATTTTAAACCTCCACTCAGGTGTCATCAGTTGAAGGGATCACAGCTGCCAATATACAAAATAACTATGGCAGCTAACTGACTGAGCACTTAAACATAATATTCACCTGGTAGATCTGCAAATGTAATTTGTACAAGGTGAAATATTGTGGACTCACAAGCGTGTTGGGAACTGCAATTACCAAGGATGTGCATCCATAGCAGAAGCAGCCCATGTGACATTGTCTAGCCTTGCAGCTGCAAGTAAAGCATGACCAAAAAAACCCCACCCAGACTCCATGAAAACTTTTAGCAAGAAAAGTATTTTCATTTCAATACTCCCCTTAAAGCTTCTATTTTCAATTACAAAAAAAAACTTGAGCAAGCCTGTTAAGAGTTTACCACTGTCATAGAACTTAGAGATTCTCTAACAAGCCATCAACCTTCTCCTGCAGATAGGAAAAAAGTCTGTCAAAAAAGTACCCAATACTTATTCTATTGCACAAAGAGCCTCCTCACAAGGAGTCACAGTCCCCAGCATGCTCACTGCTCTCATTTTTTTTTTTTACACTTATATGAAAAGCTTCTCAGAACAATCACTGCTGTTTACAGACGTTGACACCTTAAAGGAAGACTAGCAACCAGCTGAAAAGCAAGAAAAAGCAAGTTATTTATGAGGTTTTTGTGAATTAGAATCCACACCTAAGACAAAGCACCTCACCATAGGTCCAAGTTTTAATATATACTTAAACAAAATTTCCAAATGTGACCCTCAGAGTAACCTTATATAACTATAACTTCAAGAAACACTTAGAAGTACTACTTCTGCCCAGAAAAAAATAACAAGCTTTTGGGCTGAATCACAACCATCACTTTTCAAAACTACTCCCACTATGGATTTGAGCAAAAAATATTCACCTGCCTCTCTTCCTCCAGGTGCAGATACCACCCCTCCCAACATCCCACTTCTTTGTGGATAAAGCTTCTGGCAGCTCACACTCCCCCATTCAGCACTGATGAAAGACACACAGTGTGTTATTCATTCCTCTGTGCCCTGTGCTGCTGATGTCATGGAAAGGCAGCCAAAGATGACGAGCACTGGGGGAAGCTGCAGCCTTCCTCAGCACTGCTGGACTTGCAGATGGACACAGTGAAGAAGAGACTCAAAGAGCACTTTGCACACCATTCAGAGTGGGAGAATAAAAATGGGGCACCCCGAAAGTAAGCAGATATTTCTCTGCAACAGTTCAGAGTCAACGTGTCCCCAGCAAAAGGAGAGAATTTGTCATACCTGGGAGGATTGCAGACCCTTTCCTTCTCCTCAGATACTAGAGAAGCACCATTACAATGAGCTTCTGGCTGACTTCTGGCTGTTGAGCAGCAAGCTGTCCAAGAGTAATTCCAAGCTGCCATGCTGGTTGTAGCAGTGCTCCAAGCCTTTACTTGTGCAACATAACACTTACTTTCCACTATCTCCAAAATTTTAGACTCTTCCCCCTTCTACCCCCAGAAGATATGCAGGAGTTTTAGATTTAATGCTCAGAGAACTGCCATTGTTTGCTTATTTATTGGTGATTGTTTCAAACCATGGATGTGTCTGCACAGCAAACTCTGCATTACTAAGTTCTTGTCCGTGTAGAAACACAATAGCAAGAAACATCATTTACTCAAAAATCCAAGAAAGCAAATGCCACAATGCAGATAAAATGCATCAAACCTCTCTTGTCCTTCTAAAATATGAGCCTTACCAACTCTTCCTGACCAGTATGATAAATTCACTCAACAATAACAGAAAAAAGAAAACCCCCAAACCTCACATTAAAAAAAGAAAAAAATAAATAAAAATATGTCAGTCAGTCATAAAGAATGCCACATTTAACTCTACCTGTACACAACATACAACTAGTTTGCTATCTGATATCTATGGTTATTTTTTCTAGATAAACTGAAAAATTAGGAAAGAAATATGCAACTTCTGCAGCAAAGTCAAATGATAAATGGCATTTATGTAGAATACATCTGATTGAAGAAGAATGCCAAGTTCATTATAGTTTACTTTCATTACTGAATCTACTTAAAGACCTCAACTTAAAGGTTTCTTTTTTAAAAAGTTTATCCTTAATGGGACTTCATAACTGCTATCAGAATGGTCTGATGAGGAACATTATTTTAAGAAGGATCCAAGAAAATATGAAGTCCTAGGTTTGCAAAATAGTTATCAGCATTCTGTATTTATCTATGTATCACAGAAACACAGAATGGGTTAAAAGCATACCAGCACCTACCCAAGTTGTCTTTCTTTCACAATACTCCAGAATGCAGACTCTGTTTACAGAACAAAATATATATTCCAGTATTCCTTTATGATCACAGAAGAACTGACTAAAAGAATTAGTTTCTACTTAGTACTTCCTACTGGAAGTGTTCCTTCTCTCACCACAACAGTCTATCTAGTTAGTGCAATTATTCCCTTATCCTGATTGTACCCTATTCCATGGAACACCACCCTTGGCCCATTGCATCCCTGGAAAGTACCCTTTTTTAATTCCAATTCTTTGAGTTTCTGCATGAAGCAGAAAGACAAGACAGAACAGACAAGAAAAGGTCATTAAAAAACCTGATAACATTTAAAACACATACGATGCCCTGCTGAAAAAAAAAAAAAAGAAAAAAAGAAAAAAAAAAAGGTAGTACCTCTAAGTCATCTTTTTCAGTTTCCCTATTACACAATTCAGATTTGTCCTTGCTTCCCCTTTGTGTAAGAGGAAACTTGTGATAACAGTAAGATGCTTTCAGAAACAAAGCCTGGCACCACAAGACACTTTGAAGAAACAAAGACTTTTAATATAACTTTCAAGCTGAAGGCAGAGGTCTGGGCAAAGCAGCCAGGCTGTTTCTAACATTGAACAGCAAGGTAGTGGAGCTCCCTCTATTGAATTTGCTGCCAATATCTCTTCCAGTTTAAAAGATGTCAAGTATGGTCAGAACCAGTGCTCTCAAAAAAAACAAAGACTTTCTGACCTGAACAGCTGGGATGCACCCATCAGGTCACACTGCACAAAGAGGACAGGCACCACACAGAGCTCCTGCCATGCACTGAAATGTCACCAGCCTCCCAGGGCTGCAACTGACAATGGGACCTGAAGAGATGCTGCAAATTTGCTTGCTGGTTGAGCACTTACCCTCAGGAGCAAACTTAAGGTCCCCAATGCTGAACAATTCCAGGAGATGCTACAGATGGGGCTACCCCAGCACAAAATAAAATGCTTGAGTGTGGTTTAAGCACTTGGAAGTTCTTCTTCACAATAAGGGGTTAACTACACAGAGTAAAACTTAATTGAAAATATATGATATAGATATATAGACTGCAGAAACACTCATTAAATCACTGAATGCACTCTCTCCTTGTTATCACAGAAACAGCTTAGTATTGCCATTGCTATTGAAAGCACTTCAAATGCTTTCTAACCAAGCCTTACAGAGCTGTTCTAACCCCTGATAACCTCTAAAAATCATACCCTAAAGCTGCAGGCGCTCTGTTTTGCTCTCTCCACTGTTTTATCACTGTCCCTTTTTTTTTCCTCCCAGAAGAGGCATATTTTTTTATCAACAACAAAAATACCAGTTCAGTAGAGCAGCAGTTGTTCTAATAAGTAAATATTTATTTGCCTTTCTGGAGACCTATATGCATGATAAGAAAAGGAATTTAATCTTAAACTAGGCAGATATTGCTTAAAAGAGATGCTACTTTGGAGCTGTAGATTAATATCCACTGGTGTAAGACTGACTGTGATTCAAGCATCCTCAAAAAAACACACTGGGGAAGTAGAAAAACAAACCAGGTAAGAAAAAAAGAAGAAACTTGATCCAATTGCTGCCAGTAATGGATTGTCAGCACACTACTTGTACTGCAATCTCCTCTCTAAAACATAAGATTCATTTTCAAGCATGTTAAAGACAGGAATGTGCAGCCTCCTTTAATATTCATCCTGTCCTTATTAAAGAAAAGATACCAAGATAAAGAACTTGTAGGTCAAAGCCTTGTCTTCAGGGAAGATAACACTTAATTTCAAATCAAGGGGAGCTGTTAATGCTCAGTTTCTTCCTGGAAAAAATCACGTTCTGCTCAAATCAATTCTAATTATTACCCTACAGCATTTACAGTTCTTCAAGAGTCTCTCAGTTGAGCATCGGTGCATGGAAGCGTAACCATTTTTCTGAAAGCTGAGCAACTGAACAGAAATGAGCACATTGCAACAGGTCCTCAAGTCTCTTACAAGCATGGCCTTACAGTTTACATGCCTCTTCTAATAAAAAAGGGGAAAAAAAAAAAAGATTGTATTACCATAGGAAAAAGCTATATGCTAGCAAACCCAGAGGAACCTCTAGGTGCCCTGAGCTGACAGCCTGAATATTATGTATTTTAGACACAAGTAGTATCTCTCTTTTACAAGTTTCCAAGGGCCTGGAGTGAAAGGATGACGGGGAATGGGTTTAAATTAGAGGAGATTTAGACTGGATCTCAGGAAGAAGTTCTTTCCCTTGAGGGTGGTGGATCAGTGGAACAGGCTCCCCAGGGAGGTGGTTGAGGCCCCATCCCTGGAGCTATTCCAGGTGAGGTTGGCCAAGGCTCTGAGCAGCCTGGTCTAGTTGAGGGTGTCCCTGCTCTCTGCAGGGGGGCTGCACTAGATGACCTTTGGAGCTCCCCTCCAGACATAAACATTCTATGATTCTCTAAAAACAATACATAAAGTCTAGCCCTGTATCAGGCTTTGAAGAACTAAATATCACAGTAAAACCCCATACTATTAGTGATGTGAAGAAACAGTTTCCACGGTTAGCATGGCCATGTAGTGAAGGTCACAAAGATTAAATTGACTCTCAATCATCTGGTGTTAGAAGATGCAATCCATTTATAAATGACAGCTCCTGCAAAGTTAGCACATTCAGGCTCTCAAGCATTAATAGTCTTAAAACATATCCAGGTAGGCCTGGATCCTCTGCAGCCAGTTCCCTATTCATCAACCTGGTTTTGGATTTTGCTTGTATTTGTATGAGGTCCTTCTGCACCCTGTGGAATCAGATCTGATGTCATGGAAATCTGCAGTGAGCGCTCAGCTTCTGAAAGGAGGAAGCAGAAATATCCCACAGAAGTAGGATATTTTGAAGGAAACAGAGGACAGGTTTATCCTGATCCCACAGGTGTCATTTGCATTATGTAAAACGCTTCATGCTATTTTCTTTATTTTCCTCTTCATGTGTCATCTTGCATAATTATTTAGAGATTCTGTCTTCCAAAACTGCCTGCTGGAAATACACCATCAAATAACTTGACTTGTACTACAAAGACTCTTTACCGTGGGACTACACTTAAGCATCCTTCAAGAAAGGAGACGGATGGTACTGTAAGAAGAACATTACTTTTACAAAGGTTGGAAAGTGAAAATAAGGTATCTTGGAATTAAATATGACTCAGGACAGAGATCATTTCATTAATATAACAGCATACATTTTCTCTAGTAAAAATCAATGGGGTGAAATTTCAGATGTAGAGACCTAGATAATTTCTGTTGTTGCCCTCCACTTTACAACAAGTGCTAGAAATGCAGCAGAGCACAAGAAGAAAAATAATTTATCTTGATTTTTCTAGCATATTCACAACAAATGGGAGAAAAAAACCAAACCAAACCAATCACATTTTTTGACCATAACAAACACTTCCCAAAGCAAACAATTTAACAACTTCTGGCTCATTTAAAAACTATCTGGTTTTGCTACCTGTGCACTGACACATAGCATGTGGAAACACACACAGGTGGTGCAGACATTTCCTGACTTCCAGTTTCAATAAACCCATGTGAACTTCAGATCTTAGTAGAAAAAAAACAGTTTCCCTAAATCAGTGTCATGACAGATCAGGAAAAAACAGAGCCCAGAAATGCAAACACAGTGTCATGTGAATAAGAAGACTACACATCACAGCCCTTGTGCAATAGGTAACAAGTCGTTAGTAATAAAACACATGATTAGAGACTTTGAACTTCACAGTTATAATTCGCCAGAAAGCAGGGGAAGGGGGAAGCTTTACAAATGGCATGATTAGCTCCTGATTAAGAGCCTCCTTTCTCTTCACATACAGTCATTTCCTCTAGAAAAGTGATATTTTAACTGGTGTTCTCATGACTTGCAGTCAGTCTGCAAATGCAGACTTGGATTGGACTGGCTCTTTTTTTTTCTTTTTTTTTTTTTTCTAATTAAAATGATACTTTCCTATGCACAGTTTATTCTGTGAAGAAAAAACCTCAAAATTGCTCATAGTTGATCCCCCCGAGTCAGCTTGAATAGTGCTGGAGATACCTACACATGATGCACACTTTTAATATGCTTTTAATGGCTTATCTATTGCTTTCCATGTGCAAACCTGGAATGGAACTGCCAAAAGCCAAGCACCATGATAAAGTAGTATCTCCACAATTTGTTGTAGATTAAAAAAATCAGCTATCATAGCAAATAGATGAGCTACCAAGGAGAAAGAAATGTGAAGTTTACAGTAATATCAAGACCTTTTTATAGATATTTTCATATTTTAGTTTCTTTTATCTTTAACTAGAGGCTTAAATCTTTTATTAGGCTCTCTGGGTATTTTCAGTACTGCAGGGAAAGTTTCTAAGCTGCAGGTAGAGCTGGTGGTTTCTCCCCATACGTATTTTCCCACATAGTTCCCCTGAGCTCCTCTCTGAGGGAGCATCGAAGACAGAGCAACAGGCAACTGGTTTTACCTTCAACATATATAGATCCTAAGTGGCCAACTCCCTTTTATTTATATATATATACACATATATATATACACACACGTCCATCAACACAATCCTGGAGATAAAATATTGTAATGGCTTCACGTTTGCCTCAAAGGGAAAATTGAAAATTTAGGCAGTCACACAATCAGCAAGATCATTTAGTTTTTACTAGGATACATCTCTCCACGGGGACAAGCCTTGGTTTTAGAAGCTGAAGGTGCTTATCTCCCTGGCTAATCCACACGCCTTTAAGATTACATCAAATGAACGATCTTTCCTGAAGACTTTCTCTACAGCACAGTATATGCTCTGCGAGCTCTGTCGCCGAGATATTTTATGTCCCACAGTGCTTACGGACTGTATTTGCCAAAGCAAAAGCCTGGCAGAACAACCTGCCACATCGCTTCTGGTTCCAGCACTGCTTTCATGTCTGTTTGGAGCTTTTTGACTCTTTTAATTGAAATCAAAGCTTGGGCAGCCTCACTTTCTCGCTGTAGCTCGTTTTCTACTTTGCCTAGAGTTTGTACAAAATAAACATCAACAGATCTAGTGAAAAAGGTCTGTTCTTCCACTTCGATGAGAACACGCTGCCTGTAAATGGTTAACTGGAGAGCACACAGCAACACGGTAGAGGCCGGGAACGAAAACCCACCAACTCCCAGCACTTCTGCAAAGCCTCAGCTGTTGCAAAGGCAGCCACATAAAGGCGATGCCACTTCTTAAAGCAATGCAAAACGTTACCACAGGCTGACGCTCTTTCTACAAGAATAATGAGACGGTCTCCGCGCTGAATGCAGAACTCCTCACTTCACAGCTTTTCCCTCAGACTTCACTTTCACGCTCAATATTTACAAAATAAAGCCTGACAAACACCTCACGGCCCAAACACTCCCACAACAATTAGGGTATTTAGCACTCCCGGCGCCTTCTCGCTTCCCTAACGCCTCGAGAGGGCTTTTGCGGAGCGGCGGGGGCGGGCGTGAGAAGTTCCCCCGCATGAAGCCGCTCGGCCGGAGCGGGCTCATCCCACTCAGCGCTGCCACCGCGACCGGCGCTGCCCGAGCCGGCTCCCCGCGAACGGAGAGAACCGCGGAGCCGCTGCCCGCCCAACGGCATCGCGCCGACGGCGCTCCCCGGGAACCCGCCAGCCCCGGCGGGCAACCGTCGGCTGGAAGCGGTGGCAGCAGGCGGGTCCCGCGGGGCTACGGGCGGCACGAAAGGCGAGGAGGGGAGAAGCGGATGAACCGCCGAAGTTGGAGACGGCTCCCGCGGAGACCCGCCGGTGACTCTGGAAGCGAAATGGACGCCGAGTCTCTTGGTTCTCTTCCCGCGGGGGCAGCGCCCACGGCTCCTCACTCGCCCCGCTGCCCGGCGACAAAGCCCCGGAGGCTGCCCACCGCCGCTTCCCACGGGGAAAGGCGAGACCGCCACCTCTCGCCGACCCGCTCACCGCTGGGGTAGCTCCTGCCGTTCCCGCGGGAGAAGCGGCATCAGCCCGCCCCGCCGGCGACAAGAGGGAACCCATCCCCGCCCGCTCCATGCCCAGGCGAAAGAGAAAGCGGACGGCATCAACAGCCGGGAGCGACCCCCGCCGCGCCGCCGTGCAAAGACTCCCCGGTAGGTGCCATCTAGGACGGGCGGCCCCGCCGGCAGTAGCGAGCCGCGGGCAGGCACGGCCACCTGCGGCCCCAGCCTCCCTTCAGCCAAGTTAGGCGCGGCCGGGACGGCGCGGTCGCCCCTTCCTTCCCGCGGGCGAACGCTCACCTGGCGGCAGGCAGAAGGCTGCGAGCAAGAGGCAGAAAAGCAGCGGCGGCAGCAGGCGGCGGCGGCAGGAGGCGCAGGCGGTGGCGGGGGGCTCCATCATCCCGCCTGCCCGCGGCGGGACCGGCAGGCAACGGCGGAGCGGGGCGGCGCACCCGCGGGAGGGGCTCTTCCCTACTGCTGAGCGGCGACTTCTCCCCTTCCGAGGCCGGGAAGCGACGGCGAAAGCTCTCCCCCGGCGGCGGGAGAAGGGGGGTAACGTCCCGGGAGCGGGCGGCTGCTTTCCCTCTCGGCGCGCAGCGAGGATCGACTCCGCACCGGAGCAGGTGGCAACTTCCTTCTGGCAGCCGAGCGGCGCTCCAGGACTGGGAGCTGCGGCGGGAGAGGCGGAGCCGGGCGGCAGCGGCAGCAGCGGCGGCTCTGGCCCGGCCCCCCCCCCGGGTGCCCCCCCCCCCGCCACACGGCGCGCAGGCTGTGGGGCGGGGAAAGCCCCGCGGGCAACCGCTCTGGTCGCGGGGGACGTGGTTTCTTCGCCTGCTTCAGCCCGGGAAAGCGAAGGGCAGCGGAGGGGGGACCTGGGCGGTGGGGCAGGAGGGCGTGCGGGGGAAGCCGACCCCTCATCTTCGCTGCTGGGGGGCATGGGTTTCTTTACCGGTTCGGTGCGCAGGGTGCACCTTGGGAGTTAGTATTAAAAGTCAGGCGAAAAATATTTGATAATATTGTGCCCGTTGTGTTGTGTATGTAGAAACGTGATGGAGCCTGTGTTAGACATAAAGGAGAGGAAAAAAAGGTTAGAGAGACCAAAGAGAATAACAATTACTTTACTCTGATTTAACTAATTTAGCAGAGGATGGGGTAAAGGGAATGGAAAGGAGCTTACTCTTCGTTGCATGAAGAAACGCGCTGAAGGGCAACGGAGGTGCATTTGGCACTTGGGGACGTCGGTGCCCTAAAGGTCAAAAAGATTCCTCGTGAAAATACCGTAATCCAGAAACAGAGCTTTCATGCACAGGTCTTTATCCTCCTCCTGTTTCGATGTGAGTAAGCAGTGCCGTTGCACAGAGAGGGAAGTGAGCACCCTGAAGTCACACAGCGAGTTTCTCGGCTGACAGCAGCGTGTGATCACCGTGGAACCCAAATAAAATAAGCCTGATGCCCCAAATCTGAAAAGATGAATAATGCACATCATGTGGCCTCTCCAGAGGGGCTTTCTAGTAGAAAAATCCGAAGCGTCAAGTGCTTGATCTTCCTTCACCATGTGCTGATAGTGAATTCTTAGATGGGAATTTCTCCAAAACTAGAAATCAAACTTTACCAGTCAGCTCTGCAAATACACTTGCTATTCACAAAACAATGTTCATGATGACTAACAATTTAGCACACTTACTCTAAACTGTTACCATGATACAGACTAAGTCTAGAATAACACAGCCGGTGTATTTATTTATTTATTTTTCTTCATGTACTGCACTTGTTTTCTATAAAGTGGGATAAGGATATTTCAGTTTTAGAACTGCAAGTCTAAAATGTTGTCTTCAGTTCAAAACACCCTTACATTCTTCTGTGTTGTTATTATTATCTTTCTCACTGTGTAAGCCATGCTATACTGTCAAAAATATTTTACTTTCTAAGCTGACTGCTCAGCAGAGCTCTGTCATCCTTTGTTTTCTCAGGAGATTTCTGCTTATGGCCACATTACCAAGCAGATTCCATAAAAATACTGGTTTTAAGATCAGTAATATTTTTGTCTTCACGTCGAGGCCAATTAATTTTCTCCATTCAGTGCTTTTTTTCCTTGCAAATTTAATTACTCATTAGTAGCCACATTTAGTATTTTTATTTCTAGGGAGCATGGAGAAGCCCTCAAAATCTTTAGAGAGGCATTTTATAGAATTGCACTGAAACAAGCACCTAATCCATTTCAAAGCTGTGTTCCTGCTGTGTTTTTTTAAAACTCATAGTGCTTTTAATAGTATGTGCTGGTTTTGCAACAAGTTGGGCACCATTACAAATTAAGGGCCTAATCCTGCCTCCATTATTGATGTGCCTGTTAAAATTATCTGAATGCACAGGAACGTAGAAGAGGAAAGTGCTTATAGGCCAGAATTCACTGGTGCTCTTAGTATATGTTTTGTTTTAAATGACAATGGTGAGATCAATTTATACAAATACACATATATGGTTTGCTGGTGTAGAGAATTAGATAATGCCCAAGCACTTTTTTTTTTTTCTTTTTTTTTTTTTTTTTGTTTTCTCGTTTGCATCAAAATACTGCATTTTATTTATGGTGTGGGGCCTNTTGAATTTTGAGTAAATACAAAACATCTCAAACTCGTATTACTCAAATGTTTTGATAACTTTACAGGAATGTAAATGTGATTAGAAATTGTCTAGATAATGGATAAAGATATCTTTACATGCTATGTCATTTTGACTGTTCTTGATTCTGAGATTTGTAATTAATTCCTTTAATGTCTGTCAGATTGCTAGAATATAGATTTGTTTTTTCACAGATTATTTTCTTGGGCCATGTTCCTCTCCCCATTGAAGTTAATGGGAGTATGAGTGAGTCACTGATCTGTTGGAAAAGCAGAAAGTGCCTTGGCTTTAAAGTCCAAAATAAACATTTGTTTTGAAGAAGTTAAAACACTTACTAGTACAAAACAAAAACATATCTGTAGAAAATCTCTGTGTTTGAAAAGCACTGATCATGAAAACAAAATCTTTGATAAATGCTTAATCCTATCAAACCATACATTTTCTAGTTAAGTGACAAAGTGGATTAAAAGTGTAATCCATTAATAATGGTTGTGCATCACAACAGAGCTTTTGTTCAACTGAAATATCATTTCCCATTTACTACAAATGTATAAAATAGTTGCTTTGGAAGCAATTTTCTAGCAGGGATGGTAGAGAATGCTGTTAAGCAGTATGATCAACTGTGTATAGAGAAGTGTCTCTAGGTTGTAAGGTATTTCAAACAGAACATGCAGGACACAGAAAATGGTCAAAAAAACAAACTTGGGCTAAAATTGAACTGACCAATAGTAGCAAAGAGGAAAGCCTACTTATTGGGATTTCTGCAGCTCTCTTCATATTTGGCTTTCTCCATTCTGAGTAAATGAGACACCTATATTTGCAATAAATAAAAAAACCCACAAATTTCAACAAATTACAATGGAATAATAATCAGAACCTGTGTTTCCAGTATTTTTTCACTGCAAAAATGATCCAACTCAAAAAAAATCAGCAAATGCCTGCCAGTATTATTATTATAGTCATCAGTATAGCAATTAGGCTTCTGAAACAAACTTATTTTCCCATTAGCCATGTCCAATGCACCTGTTTTTTTACATAATTTAACTAAAGGATCAGTACCATACAAACATTCATTAAAATAACATTACACTTGTATTATATACAAAATGCCTTGCTGAGATGAAACTTTCCTCAAATGTGAAGATAGAGGAAGGAGTTTGAAGAACAGCTAATGGCTGTTGTCTTTAAAAGTTTGTGATCTGCCTTAAAAAAAAAGAAAATAAATAGAAAAAAATAAAAAGTTAACATATTATACTAGAAGTAGGTCTTATGCACAAAGACACAAGAGCCATAGTGGCTTCACATGTTAGCTGAGAGTGCCAAACCATCAAAATCCATCCAGTTCTTCAGGTTGGACCAGTGTATATCAATTTTGTTGGCCATCTCCTTGCCTTTTGTGAAAGTTTAGCTGTCTTTGCCTGTTTAAACAGAGGTTTAAGGCAGGAGTTTTCAGATTACAGGCCTCTTTTTTTCATTATAAAGCCATTTTTTTGAGAGCAAATAATTATTTTGGTATGGAAATCCAATGGGATGTACAAAGGTAAAGTGTCAAGACTAGCACTAATAATGTATTAGAGATGTAAAAAATGAGATTGTTAATGCTTCTAAAATTATTACATTGTGTTTCCCTTTTTCTCAGCATGCATAAAACCAATTTTTTTTTTTACTTTCTGTGCTTTCTAGTCCTTTATGGTACTTGACTGCANCTTTTTTTTTTTTTTCTGTTGTCTCGTTTGCATCAAAATACTGAATAGCATCCATTTTCTGTCAGTGGAAGCAAAAGAAAGTGAATGTTGCAAATAATTTCCAAAGGCATGGTGCAGAGAGTAAAAGATGAGCTATAGAGCCATACATTTCAAACAGGCTAAACATACAGTCACTTTACAATTTATGCAGAAATTAGTATTCTGAAACAAATATTCTATGACCATTTTGCTCTCAGATCATTAGGGAATGTGTTGTTTGAAGTCTGTAAAAAATACAGTAAATGTGGCATTAAGAACATAATGCTGAAATCAGAAGTATGATTTGTTTAGGATTTCCCCTCACTCCTTTGTCATTTCTCTTCAAAATTGTTTCTACCTTTCACTTGAAATGAGCTCTTTGAATTTTGAGTAAATACAAAACATCTCAAACTCGTATTACTCAAATGTTTTGATAACTTTACAGGAATGTAAATGTGATTAGAAATTGTCTAGATAATGGATAAAGATATCTTTACATGCTATGTCATTTTGACTGTTCTTGATTCTGAGATTTGTAATTAATTCCTTTAATGTCTGTCAGATTGCTAGAATATAGATTTGTTTTTTCACAGATTATTTTCTTGGGCCATGTTCCTCTCCCCATTGAAGTTAATGGGAGTATGAGTGAGTCACTGATCTGTTGGAAAAGCAGAAAGTGCCTTGGCTTTAAAGTCCAAAATAAACATTTGTTTTGAAGAAGTTAAAACACTTACTAGTACAAAACAAAAACATATCTGTAGAAAATCTCTGTGTTTGAAAAGCACTGATCATGAAAACAAAATCTTTGATAAATGCTTAATCCTATCAAACCATACATTTTCTAGTTAAGTGACAAAGTGGATTAAAAGTGTAATCCATTAATAATGGTTGTGCATCACAACAGAGCTTTTGTTCAACTGAAATATCATTTCCCATTTACTACAAATGTATAAAATAGTTGCTTTGGAAGCAATTTTCTAGCAGGGATGGTAGAGAATGCTGTTAAGCAGTATGATCAACTGTGTATAGAGAAGTGTCTCTAGGTTGTAAGGTATTTCAAACAGAACATGCAGGACACAGAAAATGGTCAAAAAAACAAACTTGGGCTAAAATTGAACTGACCAATAGTAGCAAAGAGGAAAGCCTACTTATTGGGATTTCTGCAGCTCTCTTCATATTTGGCTTTCTCCATTCTGAGTAAATGAGACACCTATATTTGCAATAAATAAAAAAACCCACAAATTTCAACAAATTACAATGGAATAATAATCAGAACCTGTGTTTCCAGTATTTTTTCACTGCAAAAATGATCCAACTCAAAAAAAATCAGCAAATGCCTGCCAGTATTATTATTATAGTCATCAGTATAGCAATTAGGCTTCTGAAACAAACTTATTTTCCCATTAGCCATGTCCAATGCACCTGTTTTTTTACATAATTTAACTAAAGGATCAGTACCATACAAACATTCATTAAAATAACATTACACTTGTATTATATACAAAATGCCTTGCTGAGATGAAACTTTCCTCAAATGTGAAGATAGAGGAAGGAGTTTGAAGAACAGCTAATGGCTGTTGTCTTTAAAAGTTTGTGATCTGCCTTAAAAAAAAAGAAAATAAATAGAAAAAAATAAAAAGTTAACATATTATACTAGAAGTAGGTCTTATGCACAAAGACACAAGAGCCATAGTGGCTTCACATGTTAGCTGAGAGTGCCAAACCATCAAAATCCATCCAGTTCTTCAGGTTGGACCAGTGTATATCAATTTTGTTGGCCATCTCCTTGCCTTTTGTGAAAGTTTAGCTGTCTTTGCCTGTTTAAACAGAGGTTTAAGGCAGGAGTTTTCAGATTACAGGCCTCTTTTTTTCATTATAAAGCCATTTTTTTGAGAGCAAATAATTATTTTGGTATGGAAATCCAATGGGATGTACAAAGGTAAAGTGTCAAGACTAGCACTAATAATGTATTAGAGATGTAAAAAATGAGATTGTTAATGCTTCTAAAATTATTACATTGTGTTTCCCTTTTTCTCAGCATGCATAAAACCAATTTTTTTTTTTACTTTCTGTGCTTTCTAGTCCTTTATGGTACTTGACTGCAATGGGAAAATAGCTTCACACTATAGGAATTGTCAGATCTCCCCATATTAAAGAGCATTCTTGAGAAGACGTTGCATTCTGACAAAAATATCCTTACCTGGAAGCATCTCCTCATGTGTTCCATTGCTGTTGCTTGCAGCTAAGACTCAGACTAACTTGGTTCTTACAAGGTCACCTCTGGTATAATCTGTTGCCTGGTTCTACCCATGCTTCCAGTACAGGTGCAGACATCATCCTGGCAGAGCAACAGAGGAGACTGGAGGCCCTTTCTAGCCAGCATCCTACCTTTATCTCTGCTACTATGCCATCTGTACAGCAATCTGTAAGCCTTTTGGGTTTGTGTGACATCAGATGAGCTTGTGTAGAAGCTAGTGTTGTAACAGCACTAGGACTGCCATGATATCATCTGGAATATGGGATACTGCAAATGGGGGCTCTTTGGCATCAAGAAATAAGTCCTTGCTCATGGAGTGCCCTTGGTGGGGTGCTGTGAGGGAGGAACCCACAGAACAGCAATGTACATGGCCACAGGTACCCCCTCATGCTGCAGCAATGAAAGACCATTTAAATATCCCTGCATTCAAAATTAATTTTAAAGAATTTTTTCTTTTTTTCTTTTTTTTTTTTGCAGAGGCTATGCCTGGTTTTGGTGAAAATTTTCAAATTCTTGCTTGGATCACTGATTTCTGTACGAGCTGTGTAATTTTCAAAATCTGCTTGATCAAATCTAATCAGAATACTGATACTGAGCAATTTTTCATCTGAGGGCCTCACACTGATTAAGCCTCAAATCATGACACCTTTGTAAGGTAGGTACTCAAAAAGCTTTCACTTCTGTCTTGCCTTTCAATTGAGAAATTCAGATACTTGGGAGAACAGCAAGTGCTTTGTAGCATGTGACACTAGAGAAGATCCTGAACCATAGGGAGATGAATGAATTTACCCAGATCTATTTTAAAAAGCAATGGTGAGCTAAGGACAAATTTCAGAGTTCCTGAGTTTCCATCCTCAATTCCAAAATTAATTCTCTCTATTTATACTTGTGTTAGACAGAGAAAGGTGGTAAAAACAAATTTAGGGCTAGGAAGCAAGTCTGGTAGTCAAGTCAGTGAAATTCACCTGCCTGTAGTAGTTAGTGGGCTCTTGTTTAATTTTCAAACCTAGCCAAGGGAAGGAAAGTGGAGATAATTAGTTCAGAGCAGTCATGCATCAGGACTTGAGGTGGATGTTCTCCTTTGCATTATAAAAAACGAAAGTGAGAGGAAGGATGGAAAGAAATGATGTATATTTGATAGAAAGTTTGGAAGGCAAGATGTGAAAGAGATGAAATGGAGTCTGGTCTACTGCTCATTCTGACCTACAGACTATTACCATATCCATAGGGGAAAGCAAGAAAAGTACTCTAGTCCCATATAATCTCCACCTAGTTCTTAGCTATGATGAAGAAAGCACACAAGCACTTAGTGATAAGAGGAGCAAGATCCAAGACCAAAATTTGAAACTGAAAAGCTGGAGAAAATAAACAAAAGATAAAAGATAAACTTAAAAAAAATATTTTTTTTTAAGGGCTACTTATTGTCACTTGTTCTCAATGTGTTTAAACATCTTATATTGCAAATAGTACAGTTGATGCATTTGGGATTTTTGACTGAATATCATTTTATAGTTTGACTAGTCTGAGCCTGCACTTGATCCACATAAGTGAATCCCTGAGTGGATTCCCTTTTTGTCTTGGCTGATGCAAAGAAGCTGCATCAAGCATTGAAGAGTTAGTGTGGAGTAGTACAGGTGTCCTTGCTGCACCAGACTGCAGGGTTCAGCTCCTTCATAGTACTGCTTCTCTGAGCAATGCAAGCAACCAAGTACTGAAAAGGAGGAATTAAAATAAAGAAACAATAGCAGTTTGAGACTGGTTTGCATGCTAGCACACTGGATTTTGTACATCCCAAACCTAGGCTGTTTCCTTCTGTGACAGATAGCACTTCAAACACTGCTTATCAGTTTTTCCTTCCAGCCTTTTTGGTAGTAGCAGACCTTCTCATGATGCATGCCTTTTCACATGAGTAGCTTTCATTCATTAACTTGGAGGAGAGGGTTAGCAGGAAATCAATGATGTTTTTTTTTATCTAGCCATATGCAGAACCATTAAAATGAATCCACTGACTACGTTCCAGCATTGTAATTTCTTCCTTGCAACCTTCAGTGCAGTGTGTCTGCCCCTGATTGTGCTACATCAGCACTTGCAGATTAGAAAGAGCAACTCCTAAGTAAATGAAAGGAGTTGCTTCTTCCCAGTCCTGTGGTTATCCAGGGAAGGAATATGCCTTCCTCAAGGGATGAAAAGGCCATCGGTCGATCAAGTGTTCCTTAGAGCCATGTTGTTGTCAGATCCTTGGAAAAAATGTATTTGATCTTCTGTCCTTTAACTGGAAACCTGTGCCAAGGCTAAATTTGTAAATTATTTTTTTACATGCTTGAAGATTGAAAGGCTTTTAAGGCCAGACTGTTTGGATTACAGCACAATTTGGAGGGAATGTTTTGGAATAGCTCCCTTATATACACAGTGCTGGCTCTTTGGAAGGCAAAATTAGCCCTTGAGGAGAAGGATACAATGATTACAAATGTTGATTTATTTTTATTTTTTTTTAAATTAACAAATCTAGGTGATTTAGTCTAGACTAGGTGATCCTGCTCTGGCAGAGGGGTTGGACTAGATGATCTTCTAGGTCCCTTCCAATCCCTGACATTCTGTGATTCTGTGAAATCAATAGAAATATGCCAACATGTTTGAAGGTGAGGAAGGACAGGAAGTGGGGTGTGAGAATTAGCCATGTAGGAATGATTATTATAATATAACATATATGTTGCATTAGAACAAAAGGTTCTGAAGTGATTGGACTCCCTTTAAATATCTTTGCTAGAGTAAGGAAGAGCTCCTGATACAGGGAGTTTACAGATTAAGCAGGCAGGATGAGCAAAGAGTGGTTTAAGAGAAAAGAAAAATATACTTATTTTACAAGTGGGGCAGTGAGGCATTGTGAGATTGACATGATTCTCTGGAGAAATAAATTTTTTAATTTAAATGGTCCTAGAGTCTGCATTTTTGCATATGTCAAAAATTTCAGGAAAGATATTCTATTAAAAATTGCAGTTCATCGTTAAAAAAAAAAAAGAAG
>VYZU01072998.1:41178-55277 GCA_013401355.1 Ceyx cyanopectus | reverse complement strand
GCGGGTGGGGAGGGTGGGTGGGGGGGGGGGGGGGGGTGGGCGCGGGGGGGGGGCTCAGGGGGTGTGTGTGAGCATAACACACACACACACACACACACACACACACACACACACACACGCTCCGGCAACGCCCTTGGGTCCCCTTCCCACCCCCCTCTTTGGGTGCTTGAGGGGCCTCGGTGGGTGACGGGGGAGGGGCTTTGTAGCAGAGAAGTGTTGGGGGGACTCCGCTGTGACCCCCCCGGTGGTGGCTTTGTGGCAGAGAAGTGTTGGGGGGACCCCATTCCTCCCCCCTACTCTCCCGGTGGGTGACTGGGGCACCCGGCGGGGAGACCTCGATGCCTCCCCCCCAGCAAAGGGGCAGGGACAGAGGGGGTGGCTCTGCTGCTGGGTGGCTGGAAGACGCCCCGAGTCCCCAGTGAGGGGCTTGGGGGGGGATGTGAGGGACGCCGATGGTCCCTTGGGTGAGTGGATGAGAGGGGGTGCGACCCCCCCTGGCCGCAGCTCTCCGCGGGGATGGTGGCACTGGGGTGGGTCCAGCGGTGCTGGCATCTCAGGGGGGGGATGGGGTGGGAGTCCCTGCCTTGCTGCCCCTCTCCCCAGGCCACGGTGTGTCCCTGGCCTCCTCCCCGTGATGACTCCGGGGGCTGGGGGCAGCTTTGGGCTGTAATTTGAAATTTCCAGATTGGCTTTTCCGAGCTGTTTCTTTTGATTTGCATCCAGAGATCTTCTTAGTCATGTAAATAGAAAGTAATGGCAATACTCTGGCATCTGGCGTTAGGATGGACCGGAGAGGGAGGGATTAAAAGCTGTTCTTTTTTACTGTCATTTATTTATTTTTTATATTTATTTTTTTTTCTGCCTCTGGTCCTGCAATGAGCCTGTCTTGTCTCCTCACCTTGCCAGGGAGCTGGGGAAAGCTGGGAACCTAACCCGTTTGTCATTAGAAGAGTCCAGCCTGCCAGCTTCTGTAGGATAAACCATATGTTGTCACAACACTATTTTTAATTTAGGGTGTTGGTTACATCACATCACCGAATTGGGCAATTTCTGTTTGAGGACGAAGGTAATTACTGTACCAGGGTTTATCAACTTGTATTTTAATGAGTGTTTATCAGCATTATGAGAAGTCAGTAGCAAGAAGTGCTTTAGACTGAGTTCTTAGCCATTTTTTTTCCTGAGAAAAGGGGAAAAAACAAATTCAGAAGAAATGTTTTTCTATATATTGGAACAGCCTTTTCTTTTGGGGGAAGGAGAGTAGGAAGTCTCCGGGCAGCTGTGTTAAATATTTTGGGAAGCTATTCTGAGTTGGTGTCACACAGAAATAGTGGTGTTTATTTTCTAAATGAAGTCTGGTCTCTGGATGATTTGGTGGCCAACAGCCACTAATGAACTTTGCTTCCTTCACTGCCACCCAAAAGAGAAATAGTCAAAGGGCTACTGGTGATTAAATGGGCAGGAAAGGATAAGGGCAGAAGAGCTGGCTTGTTTGTACAGTGAATAACACAACAATTAGTGGGCTATTAAACACATATGCTCATTCTCCATTTGTTCTATAAACAGTTTCTCCAGCTTGTTGAACGTCTCTGCTTCCTCTGAAGTGCTTGGCCATGATGATGCCAGGAAGGGACTTTATAACACACCTTGGGAGTGTTTGTCCAGCCAAGGCTATGATTTAATTTTTGCTCTGGAGTAGGTAAATGGAAAAAATTGGTTCCAACTTGTTCTGCTCAGTTGGGTTGGAAACCTGGGAGGAGTGACACAAGTGGGATACGTGTGGTGGCCTCTGGCATCCTGAAGTCCACTGTGTGTGCAGCCTACCTTCTTTTCTGCCCCAGGAATCAGTGTGCTTGCTGATCAGGGGTCTGTCTCCCTGCTGGAAGAGGCAGGGTGGTGGCTTCAGCTTGTTCTTGGGCTAATAATAATGTATTGGGATTACATAATCCAAAAATGATCACCCAGCCGGGCAAGCTGCCATTTGTTTTTAGTGTCCCTTGTGCCAGGGAGGTTGTGTTCTTGCTGGGGGAGCTGCACCATGTGTGGATTAGGCAGCAGGACTCTGGAGAAACAGAGAGATTTGCCCTCTTGGGTCTCTCTCTTGCTTGGTTCTCTGCCAAATTGTCTATATCCTAGTGAAGAAAACACTGGTAGGTCCACAGATCCAGATGGATGCCCAGCTCTGCTTCAGCAAGTTTGTTTTCTGCTGCATGGAGAACATGGAGCTGCTGCTGAAGGGGAGCAGATCCCAGGGCTGCTGGCTCCTTGAAAGGATTGCTGTCTGAATTTTCTGTTCACCTGGAAGCAAGCTGAGCTCTTAAAAACACCCCCCAGCTTTTAGGGGACACTTGAAGATGTCCCTCCTCTGCTCCTTGTGAAACTTGCTGCCCCTGAAGCTGCTTTCCTGCAGTTGTGAAACCACCAGGCCTGCCTGCTGAGTGCTGGAAAATGTGTCCCAAGTCAGTTTGTCCACTGATGAAATGGAGCAAGGCTGGTGTGTTAGCCTCAAACAACTCCTGCTTCTCCAAGGAGTGTAATTCAATCTTCACTGGTAGTTCTCAGTGTTCCCTTTGGTTGTGTGGACAGACTGTTTCAGGCCTTCCCAACCCCCAGAAAAAAAAAAAAAAAGAGCAGGGCATGACTTTTCTCCAGCTCTTCCTATCTGCCTCTGGCTTTTCTGGAACACCTCCTGCTCTGAAGTCATGATTCCAGACCCTGTCTGATGAGGGGATGCTGTATCCATCCTTGCTTGACCTCACTGTGTCTCCATCTGTGGTATTCATACTTGGCTTGCTTTCACACCTGATTTTGGTTTGGTTTTGACACCAGCAAGGGAGTTCATGAGCAGGCAGGAATCTGGATGGCTCTTGGTCTGGATGGCTCTTGGTGGGAGGTGATCTCCTCTGGCTGCTGTGCTGTAGGTGCTGGTGGCATGGAACCCTCACCATGGAACTGCCAGGCTTGCCCATGGTTCAAAACTCTCCCTGGGGCTTGAGGAGCAGTCCTGCTGAGTTTGTGTGCTGGATCACAAAGGGTCTAACTGCAGTTGCTCACCTTCTAGCTTAGCTTCACCTAACACTGCTGGAGACCAGGCTCAGCTCCACTGCCAGGCCTAATCCTGGCTTGCCCAGCAGCTCCATGATTTTAGGAGGACATCAGGCTCTCCTGTTCCTGCACCTGCTCCCATTGTACCTCACTGCTACCTGAAGTGTTTTGAACTGGAGCCACTGTTTGATTCACGGGGTGAACTTTGACAGCTGCATAATAAATATTGATCAGGAGCTGGGTTGAGGTAAGCAAAGCACGTTGGAAAAAGCATGAGCAGAGCTGAGCTTCAGAGCCCTGCTCTGATAGACCCCACGTGGCTTCCCCAGTGCTTTTCCCTTCAAACACACTGTGGCAGAAGTTGTTCCTCACAGGGCTGGGTTAAACTGACCCCTGGAAGTCCCTGTTGATTGGAAGGAGGTTTTTCAAGGCTTTGTTTTTCTGAGCAGGTTGTTCCAGATGCCTTCATCTTGCCCCTGCTTAAAGCACAGCCATCCAAAATGAAGGCTCCTGCTGGCATGAGCAGTGTCTACAGAGAGAGAAACCCAGCTAAAGAGAAATCAAATAAAGGCTAATGCAGATTCCTGCTGAACTGGGAACTGAAAGCTGCTTGCAGGTGTCAGGAGGAGAACAACAATCTGGCTTCCCAATCAAAATTCATTGAATTATCATCTTTTTTTTTTCTTTTTTTTTTTATCATTCCTATTTCCCGGAACCTGTTTTTTTTTTCCTGTTCTGTGAACTCACTGCTGCTTCAAAATTGAATCTCTTACGACATGGGGAGCATGAGTCTGTGCCATGACTGCATGAATCAGAGCAGGCTGACTGGCAAGGAAGCTGGTTGGCCACCTCCAGCTCCTCAGCACTCAGCAGAAATGGAGCAGGATATGACCAGCACCACCCCAAACTGCTAAACTGCTGCTAAATCTGCCTGTTTACCTGGGCCTGGCACCTCCCATTGGGAGGAGGGGGGGACAAAGAGACATTTAGCAGAGTGCAGCAGGAATGTTTTGGCCTCTGGCAGTTTCCTTTCAATTATTTAAGGTAGTTTTGTTTGGTTTGTTTTTTTTTTTCCTCTCAGACCATATACCATTTGGATCTGCTCTAATTATAGATTCATTTCTGTTTTCAAATTGCATGGGGAAGAATTGTCTGTAATTTACATCCAAAGTGACGTACAGTTGCTATGGGAGGCAGTGGCAAATTATAAACCCATTATGCTTTTTTTTTTTGTCCTGGTGGTAGTAGACTACAGAAGTGGGTCTAATTGGTGACATGCCAAGGGAAAATAGGGAATTTGTGGCAGAATCCTTGTGACTGACAGTACTTGTTTCAAATGCAATCTGCTTTTTGTCAGCAAAT
Source organism: Ceyx cyanopectus (assembly GCA_013401355.1). Classification (NCBI taxonomy): domain Eukaryota; kingdom Metazoa; phylum Chordata; class Aves; order Coraciiformes; family Alcedinidae; genus Ceyx; species Ceyx cyanopectus. Next base: position 50,873 of record VYZU01072998.1, on the reverse strand, counting down.
TTTGGGTTAGTTGTTTTTTTTTTTTTTTAATCATTTTTATCAAGAATCAGATGACACCATTAATCAGAGAAGTTGAATTTGGGTATGAGTAACTTTCTGCTCTAGCAATGCTGGGGAAAGCAAGCTTGAAGATGAATCCTTTAGATTATTTTTGAGGCTTGGGTGGTTTTTTTAAGCTATGGAAGAGGAGTGTTTTGGCTCTGGGATCAGTGGCTCCAGCTGCTGGATCCTGGCAGTTGTGCTCATTACTGACTTTGCTCTTCTTCAGCATATTCTGTAGCTGGTTTCTTACTCCACTTGAAAAGGAGAAAGGAAAGATAGATTTTTATTCTTCTTCTTCTATCTGAACATCCCAGCCTGCAGAGTGGGGAGTCTGAGTGATCCTCCAGCATCAGGGTTTTTTTTTTCCCTGAACCTGTCTGAAGTGCTCTGTCCTGTTGGGTTAGTTTTTGTCATGGCACTGCTTGGCAGAGGGCTGGTGACTGTTGAAACAGTTCACTTGCCCAGTGCCAGCTGTTGGGACAGCAGCAGAGTTTTTATTGCTGGGGGAGGGGGAGGTTTTGGTTGGAAATTGAAGGTCTCTCTAGTAAAGGACTGTGTTATCTCCTCCACAGCTTCCACTTCTGAACAGCTCAAACTGGCTGCTGCCTGTGACTTGTGAGCACAGGGAAGTGTCTCCAAATCCCTGGTGTTTGTGCAGGTTGAAAAGTGGGAAGGGACAGGCTGCATGTGTCACTGCTGCTCCTTTGTGCCAGCTAATCCATGGCAGAAGAATACATTTGGGCTGACTTAGTGGTTTTGCTGCTAATACCCAAGAGAATGCATCTGAATGGATGGAGTGGCTGCATGGCTTTAGGGAGACTTGGGAGAGCTACAGTGTGGCTCAGATCCTCCACTGGACACCCCATTTTCTCACCCTGGGGGTGTAGCAAAGAGGTTGAGTTTTGGGGGATGAGAGGAGGAGTTGGAGCAGGGTGGGCAAAGGGGTCATGGGCTCAGTGTAGTTACCTGGGGGAGGTTGAGTCAGCTCAATAATTAAGATTAATGCTGTTTCTGGAGGAATCATTAGCTGGAGTGAATTTGATGCTGAGAAAAAGCCTGATAAGCTGAGTGTAGCTAATATTTTATACAGAGGAGTCATCACCAAAACAGGGTTGCCACACTCAACGTGCTTTATCTATCTTGACCTAGATGTATTATCCAGGAAAGGAGCTTGGATTTGCTGAGGAGAATTTTCTCTAGTAGCTCCTGTGTTGCTTAGAAACTTCCTATGTACATAAGGCAACTTTTGCACACCATGGTAAGCCAGTATCCTCTTTTTGCCTTTTTTTTTTTTTTTTTCCCCATCCCTCAAGAATTCATCAGATCAAGAGGATAAGCCCCCCAGCATTTAGCTTGCAGAATGGTGCTGGAGATCACTGGGGAAAGCAGACTTGAAAATCCACCCCTTTTTTTGCATTGCTTCAGCAAAAAGCAGCAGCCTAGAAAAAACATTGCTCCGTGTGCTTGGGCTCTCCTTTCTTTACATTGGCCTAGTGCCTTTTTTTAATTTAAAGAAACCAGCAGTTGTTTAACTGGAAAGGAGGTCACCCACTTGTCAGCATGGCTTGACTTAGCTGCCCACCTCTGCTCACCTTGAGTCTTCCCTGATCTGCTGCAGTCTGACTGCAGTTAACCCTCTGCTCTCCTCCTGTGCAGCACAGCTTTGCTGGAGAGGGAATGCTTGAGCTGGAGGCATTCATGGAAAACCAAGGTGGTTTCTTTTAGAGTGGCTTCCAACCAGCTCCCACCACTCTCTGTTCTTCTGTGCTGAACCTGGAGCCACCCAGGGATGCTTTGGGCATGGTCCTGTGGTGCTGTGCTCAGCAGGAAGGTGAGGCCCAGGAGGGAGAAGGTTGGAACCACTGCCTTGAAGATGAGCTATTCCACTGAGCAGAGGCTTGAGTTGTGCTGCCAGCTTCAGCCCCACTTCCACACCATGCCTTTGTGTGGAGGCCTCATCCCTGGAGATACTCCAGGAGAGGTTGGCCAAGGCTCTGAGCAGCCTGGTTGAGTTGAGGGTGTCCCTGCTCCCTGCAGGGGGGCTGCACTAGATGCCCTTCGGAGCCTCCTTCCATCCCTAAACATTCTGTGTTGATGCAGGATCAGCACTGTGAGAACAGTTGGAGCTAATTGTCATTATTTAGCAAGAGCAGACATGTTGCTTGAGCTTAGCAAAAAGTCCAGCAGGATGGAAGAAATCCTCCCTCAATCCATATTCCTGTGCCCAAAGGATCCATATTTTCTCCAGCTGAGATGGAAGATGCTAATTCAGATTTTCTTCTATACCCTTGCCCACTGAGGGCCTATTGTGAGATGGGCTGCAATCAATATGGTACTTGCCAGTTGTGGTTATTTGAATCATATTTCCACATTTCAGTGTCTAGACTTTCTGTTTGTGTGAGTTTTGTTGCACAGTTCCAGCTCCAGCACAGATTGCAGTTGTTTTTGGCTCCTGATTTCCATGAGCAAATCAAACAGGCTGTGTTTCTGTCTTTCCCAGTCCCCCCCCAAATAAAAAAGAAGGAAGAGAATTGGCAGAATTTAGTTTCAGTTCCTTTGCCACCATTTTTCTCTCTGCTGAGAGAATTTGTGTGGATGAACCTGCTTTTGCCATTGGGTGACTAGCAGGCAAGCACAGACACTTCACTGGTGGCTGGAGGTAAATCCCTCCCTGGTTCTTGCACTGAAGAAAATCTGCAGTGAAAAAAAAAACCAGGCAGGCAAGGCTAAAATGTGAAGATCCAGACATTTTTAGAAGTCAGACCCCATAATTCCCAAAGCAAGAGCACGTGTTGAGAGTGGAGCAGCCTCTTGGCTGTTCACTGGGTGCCATTTTCTCCTGCTCTCCAGGGGGTTGAATTCAGGGATCTCCAGAGGTCCCTTCCAACTCCCAGCTTCCTCTGATGCTGGGGTTTTTAGGCAGCAGCTCCCTTGCAGACCCCCAGGAGTGTGGATGTGGCTGTGAACAGGAGGCTTGGGCTGGATTGGGTAAGTCTGAGAGTTTATCAACTTCTCTGAGCATCCCAGAGAATGTCCCAGACCTCCATGGCATCAGTGTTACTGTGACCAGAGGGGAGGGCAGGCTTGAGTAAAATTTACAACTGCCTTGGGAAGGGCTGAGTTGAGCAGAAAATAGTTAGAAACCCTGAGCTGAGTTCATTGGAGTCTGGAAACAAGGCTCTTGGTATCCAGCAAAGTGTGTTACAGATCAATCAGTGAAAGTTCCCAGCTCATCATTAACTTGTAAATCTTGCTGCCATGAGATTGAAAAGGCTTAAGTGCATCTGAATAGCAAGGAAAAAAAATGGTATGAGGAGAAGAAATGATGATTAAATAAATAATTGCAGCTCCTCTCTGCATCTCCACCAGCTGCCTGGCTGCTTGAGGTGCTCCAGCTCCTTGCCAAAGCTGTGGCTTCACCTCTTCCAGGGAGCTGAGCTCCCTGCAGGACTCCAGTGTGAATTGTGGCATTCCTTCCAGATGCAGGATTTCAGTGGTTCCTTCTCAGAGCCTGGGCTGGGTGGAGTAGCCAGGAAGCCAATTTTTCCACCCTGCCTGCTCTTGGGCAAGCAAAAATTGTGCCTTGGAAGCCATACAAGGCAAGCTGGCTGGCTCTTGCTGGGCTCACCTTGCTGCTGGGAGGCTGGAGAAGGGGAGCAGCTCTTGCTCACCAGGAAGAGCACCAAGTTCTGCTGCTCCTTTGAAGTTGTGAGGCTGCCACTAGCTGGAGGTGAGGTGTGGTGGAGGCCTGATTAGGTGGCAGCAACTCATTAACTCCCCGAGCTGTGGGGCTTCAGGAAGGTGGCAACTGGTGATTCAGAATGGAGCTGCTGGGGCATGAGTGGAGCTGGGAGGAGGCTGAGGCAGGGCAGAGGAGGACACCCACCTGGCAGGGGGGTTTCTTCATCTCCTTCCCTGGGCTGAGCAGGGTTTTCCTCTGGAATGGTCCTTTGTGTCATTCCAAGAGATCTTTTCTCTATCACTGATGCCACCTGGTGATGCTTCCAGGGCTGTTCAGCCCTCAGAGGCAGTGAGGCCTGAACCATGACCTCTGCTGCTGCTTCTTGGCAGAGTTAAGAACAACTTCTCCCATAAATAGGCTCTTAAGAAGTGCGTGGGAGCTCTGCTGACCAATTTCTCTGGAAATGTGCTTCCAGGGACAGCCAGCACTCTGCTCCCTGCTTGCCAGGCAGCCAGGCTTGGATGGAGGGTGGTGGTCCCATCCACGAGCTCTTCTCTGCCAGCAGGTAGTAAAAAGCTGCTGATTTCTCTGGTTTTAGTGAGATCTGAACTGCCTTGGTGGGGACCACGATGCCTGATGCTGGTGAGGAGCTGTGGGTGCCCACCATGCAGCTTCTGAAAGCTCCTGGGTCACAGAATCACAGAGTGGCAGGGGTTGGAAGGCACCTAGAAGATCATCTAGTCCTAGACCAAGTCACCCAGGAACAGATCCAGGGGGGGCTGGAATGTCTCCAGAGCAGGAGACTCCACAACCCCCCTGGGCCGCCCCTGCCAGGCTCTGCCACCCTGTCAAAAAGTTTTTCCTTGTATTTCCCCCAAACCTCTGCACCTCATCTGTCAGAACATCTCTGTAACTGGTGACTCCCAATCCTTGTTTTCCTTCTGGAAAGAAAGAAGGGGGGAGTTTCTAAAGGAGAATGATGCAGCTGAGCAAGTGTATTGTAAGAAACCAGTTCTCCCAGCTGGCAGGCTGGGAGCAGAGCTGGAGTCCTCAACCACGTAGCTCTGCTAAAGAAATGGCTTTTTGTTTTATCATGAGAAATGTGGAAATGGGAAAGGATCAAATAAAACAGATTTAACCTTTATGAATGTACATGGGCTATCTGAGATCAGCCTGAAATGTGTATTTTAGGTGGTGTGGAACATAGTGGTGATTGAAACCAATTGCAAACATCTTTCTGGAGATTCTGAAACCATTCAGGAATTCTTGAAGGACTTTGTTCTTCATGCATCAAAGGGGTACAGGAGTGGTCAAGGCATTAAAAAAGCTAATTTCTTTTGGGTTTGAAGGGGGAAAAGTGATCAAGGCTTTAAAAAAGAGAATTTATTTTGGGTTTGAAGGGGGGAAAGTGATCAAGGCTTTAAAAAAGAGAATTTCTTTTGGGTTTGAAGGGAGGAAAAGTGATCAAGGCTTTAAAAAAGAGAATTTCTTTTGGGTTTGAAGGGGGAAAAGTGATCAAGGCTTTAAAAAAGAGAATTTCTTTTGGGTTTGAAGGGGGGAAAGTGATCAAGGCATTAAAAAATAATTTCTTTTTGGGTTTGAAAGAGGGGAAAAACCAAGGTTTGTTACCTAGGTGGTTTGAATGAGTGTCAGACATATTTCCATGACCTTCCAGCTGAGGCTTTGCAGCCATTTGAACTGGAGATTTCTCTCCTGGAGGTGCTGCCTTCATCTTGCTGCAACTTCTGGCTCTCATACAATTAAGAGCATTTAACTCAATAGAAAGGCTTTTTTTTTTTTGCTTCTTATTAAGACTAAATTTAGAGATACTGACAGCAGGAAGAAACACACTTTTCTTCCAACCTCAGATGGGCTGAGTTAAGAAAGCAAAACATTTCAGCTAACTAGAGCTTGCACAGGTTGGTATATTTAGCCCCAAAAATTCTGCTCAGACAATTAAATGCTGGCTCAGGGGCCATCCCACTGCTCTGCATGTGTGAACTGGATTTACTGTCCCCACTCTCAGGTAAGAGACAATCCCAGTTTGAATGCAGGAAAGCTCTGAGGATTCAACCTGGGGAGTCCTACTGCAGCTCTGCACTCAGAAAAAAAAATAATTCTATTTTTACTGCTCTTATCTGACCATTTTCCATGGTAATTGATGCATTTTGGTGTAACCTGAACTTCCACAGGTGTCCTTGCAGGGAGCAAAGAGACATCAGATTTTTTTTTTTTGGTGGGGGGGAGGTAGATTTTTTGCCAGTTTAGAAGAGTGTGTTCTTTCTTTCACTGTTTGTTGCTTTATTTTTGGAGCAGGTTTGTTACCAACCAGCCTGGCAGTGCAAATAAAGCCTTGGCTGAAACAGAGTGTGTTCTGTGCTGGAGCTGCAGGAAAGGCAGCACCCACCTAATTTAACTTGGTGGTGGCTTCTTCAGCCTGCTCTTTGTGTCAGAGGGAAACCAGCACCACTGGAAGAGGGTGTTGAGAGGAGACTGTCAGCAGAGGGGATGTAACACAAGGAGGATAAAACAGCATGGGAGGAAATCCAGTGGACTTGTCTTCTTCAATAATTAACAGCTGAATTTCTTTGTGGCCAGCTAGAAGAAAAAAAACCCACCAAAACAACCAACAGAACCAAACCAACAACAAAAAGACCCCCAAAGCAAACCCTGGCAGTTGTGATTCTTGCAGATTCCCTGAGATGAGAGGGAATCTCAGTGCCTTGCCTGTGGAATTTCAGCTGGGTTCTGCACCCAGTCTGCTTGGAGCACCCTCTGCTTGCCTGAGCCACAGGAGCCACCTCCCAGCATCATCTTGCTTTGGCTGCAGAGTTTTGGTTGCATTTCTCTGGGATTCCATCGGGTTTCTTCTCTGGGATTGCTTCAAATCCTGCTGGATTTGCCTGCTCACACCCTCTTCCAGCAGGACTGTGAGGATGGTGTGAAGGGCAACGTTGGCAGCCAAATAATTCTAATTTCAATTCTCCTTTTTACAGTGGGATGTAGAAAACTGGGCAAGGCTTGTGCTGGTGAGGTTTGTTCTGGGATGGTTGAACGAGTTCAGTCTGATGGGGAAATTACCTTTCTCTCTATTTTTTTTCCCCCTTGTGTTGCAAGCTAAGTAGTAAAGAGTGTGGCAGATAAAGATCAGGCTGATGTTTCAGCATCTCCTCCAATCTGCTGAGCACCCAGGCAAGTGTCTTAACACCTCCTCAAAGCCATTAGCCCTTCCTAAGCAAATTTGGAGTGGGAATTGTTGGATTTCCATTAAAGCTAGCAGGGAGAAAGCACTTTTTCCAGTTCAGCCTGGGGCTGCTGTTGTTCATTAACTGCTAGTCACTCCTGTTTACCTTCTGATAGCAGCTCAGAATGGTTAACAGTGCTGCTGCCGTCAGAGCTGCCCTTCACACAGCATTGCTCCAGGGGGTTTTGTTTTTTTCCTGGGCTTTGCTTTCCAGACAGGTGAGTTGGCAACTAAAGACCAGAATGGCCCTGTGCTAATGGTGGAAGCTGCAGGGTGGTGCTTTGCTGCTGTTGTTGTTGTTTGGGTGGTTTGGGTTTGTGTGGGTGGTGTTTATTTTCTGTTTATTTTGGTTTTTTTTTTTCTCCCCCCCCCCCCCCCCCTCGTCCTTAGCAGCTTGGTGCAAAGGTCATTGAAAAAAATCTGACTTGTCAACGTTTTAATGAGGCTTCAAAGCTGCTTTTGGCTGCTGGAAATCTATGAGCAGAGGGAGTATGGTTTAGCTGGGGTGGGTTCACTTGACTTTGCAGCAACCCCCCTGCATCTTTAGGTAGCCCCAGAGTGTTTTCAGTTCACTCACATGATGAGGTTTTCATTTGTTCTTGGTATGCAAACGAGCACAGGTGTTTGACAGCCCATTTTCAGAAGAAAAGCAACGAAAATATCATGCTAAATAACACAAATATCACGTTAAAAACACCTCCTTGGCTTCTCCCTGCCCCAGAGCCACTGCTCAGCAGGAGGGTGAGGAGCTGGAGGCCCTGCAATGCTGTTTTTTTTTTTCATTGCCAGCTTGCTGAAACCCTCCCACCCCCCATCTCTGGGATGTCACTGGATCCTGAACCTCAGAGCCTTCAATTCCTGCTCCCTCTGGACTTGGGATAGCTGAGGGTTGCTGCTCCCAGCATTTGAAGGGGAATTTCAGCACCTTCAGCCTCACCTCAGGCTTTTTTGAGCTGTTGTGCAGTTCAAAGTAGGTCAGAGCCCACTGTCAGCTGCTGCACTCTTCCTGGTGGCTCAGTTGTGACCCAGCCTTGCTGTGTTTAATCACTTGCTTTCATCTTGGCAGGTTCAATGGCTCATCTTGCTCTGACACAGCAGAGCTGCTGGAACTGCTCACAGCAGCCTCTTGGCTAGAAAAGCCTTGATTGAAGCTGAAAAGGTGAATTAGCTGCTGTTCCATAGAATGCAGAAGATGCCAAACTGACATTTTTTTTTCCTACAGACTAGGTTTTTTTTCTTCCTTTCCTACATTTGCTTACAGGCAGATTTCCAGTTGTAATTAGCCAACTTCTCCTTGTCTGAGGGGCTTTTCAACCTGATGAGTGAAGGCAAAACAGCTTAAAATTAAGTAATTGGCAAGCCACAGATTGGTGAGGAACAGAGTAAAATGGGTATGTTCAGAGTAATATGAAATACTACTTTTTAACTGTAACTTCTAGGTGATCATTCACCTTTTTGGGGTTTTTTAAGCCTATTATTGGAGTGGTACTGGAGTGACTGAAATGGAGCTGGTGTGATTGCAGAGAATCCTCACTCCCTTCCAGCAGCCTGTGAGCTGGGTTGAAGCATTCCTGTGTTAGTGCTAGTAAAATCTTCTTTTTTGGTATAGAATCTGCTTGGAAAACACCTTGTAGATCATCAATTCCAATCATATCTAAGTCAGTGCCACTGCTGCACCCTGTCCTTAAGGAGAAAGGACATCCAGGGATGGGGATCATCAGTTTCCATCTTTGATAACCCTCTGGATACAGAAGTTTTTCCTGCTCCTGAACAGCTGAAAGGTTGGGAGTTTCACATTCTGCCTGAGCTGTCAGAATAACAAGTTGTTTATTGAAGCTCCTCTTTTATCCCCTCAGTTCTCTTATGTCTCTCCTGCTGCTCTGGGAATCTTGTCTAGGGTCTGAGGAGCCCTGGATTGGGTTTGGTGCAGGAAGATCTTGGTCTCCAGTAAATGCTGCATGGAGTGGTGAGTTCTGGGAAATAATATCTGTGTTTCCCAGCTGGAGTAATTTCAACCCAGGGCTGGAATGCTTGAGATCAGGAAAGCTGCTGGTGGAGGGCAAATGGAAGAAGTGTTGACTCTCAGTCTGGTTCTGTTACCACTTCTCATCATTCCCCAGCTGCCCACTGGCCTTGGCTGGGAGAGCCTGGGTGTTTTCAGCAGTCAGAGGAGCTGTAGTTGTTGTTCAGGATGTGCTTTTGTGACACACTCCTCTCTCTTAGCTTGGCAAACTTCTGAGAGTTGGGGATCTAAATAATCTAGAAATCCACAATATTTATAGTACAGCTGCTTGAAACAACCAGCTGTGGGAAGGCTTCCTATCAGCTCTTGTACTTCTCAGTTAAATGAGGGTGGATTTTTCATCCCTATCACAGGTCTGGCCTTTGCATTCCTTCATTTCTATTTATTAACAGCAAAGACCAGGAAAATAAAGCAGCTTTTGTAGGGTGGCAATTCAGGAAACAAAGATATTCACTCTGTCTTGGGCTAAGAATGATGATTTTTACTTTTATAACTGTCTTGAAAGATGCTTGACTGGAAGACTATTCTATTTAGGTAGTAATATGAGAGTTAAAATTGGGTTGCTTCAGTTTTATTGGGTGGAAGTGGAGGTGAGTGTCCCTGGGGGGGTTGTGATTAATTTATTTTAATTTATTTTTTTCTTAATTTATTTTTTTTTTCCAATGCAGCTTCTTGAAATATCTTTTTTTTTTTTTTTTTTTTTT
>VYZU01072998.1:3208-28332 GCA_013401355.1 Ceyx cyanopectus | reverse complement strand
TATATATTTATTTCAGGAATATCTGTGTATATTCCTGAAGAGCAGCACCTTGAACTGGGTTTTCTTGGCTACTTTAGTGTTTGTGAAATCTTGATCATTTTGCTGATTTCAAGATGCATGGAAATGAGAATTTGAGTTCCAGATGGTGGGTAGAAGTGGCCAAGAAAAGCTGAATAAGCTGCTCTTCTGGTAAAAGCACTGGGGGAGTTAGACCTTGGCTTGGGTCACATTTGCAGGTGCTTACTGGGAGGGGGTGGAGCAGGGAAAGAACCAAACTGGGGGGCAGAGGGAAAGCCCCTTCAGGTGCTAAATATGTGTGTGCATGCAGCTTAAAGATGACTGTTAGAAACAAATCATCTTTGTGACTGGAAAATCCCATGTTTCTTGGGATGAACTCGTGCTGGTATTGATAGAAGGTGAAGTCTGCTCAGAAATGAGCTGTACACAGATGAATATTACTTGAAAGAAAAAAAAAACCCAACCAACTCACCCCACAAGTCACATCTGTACTGAGCTATTTTTAAGTGCCTATGGTTCCTGGTGTAATAATCTGCACCAAAATGAGGGTTACCTCAAAGCACTTACCACACTGCTTCAGTGGCTTCAGAAACCTTCTGGTTTGGGCTAAAAATAGTTGGCCAGATAAGGGGCAGTTTGCATGTGCTCCACTTCTCAGTGCTGGAAGGAGCACCACTGAATGCTCCAGTGCCTCTCTAGCTCTGTCTCATTTCACACCCTCTGAAGAGCTGCAGAAACCCTAGAAAAATGCCAGGCTCAGGGCTGGTGGAGCAGCTGCTTTTACTGAGGTCAGTGAGGTGCTAGAAACCAAGTTATTTTACTACATGAGTGTCCAATTTGGGTGCATCCTCCAGGTTGGATTTCACCCCCCCCATCTCAAGCAGGACTTGGCTTCCCCATGCCAGGCTCTAGAAGCTGAACCAGCCCCATTGCATCTCCCTCCCTGCCCAGCAAACCAACCTGGGGGTGAATGGTGCCAACTGCAAAATGCCCCCAACCTGCTCTTGCCATAACCTGGGGCTTGTGCATATTCTCAGCTGGCTTGGAAAGCAGAGAATTCTGCTTCTTGGGGCTGGGTGGGGGTGGAAGGTGCAAGGACAGATTAAGGGCTGAGAGCTGCAGGGTGTGTTTGGCCCAGGAGATAATAGGGGCTCTGCTCTTGCTGCTGGATCACAGAGGTTCTGCTCAGAGGAATGTTGAGAGCTGGTCTGACTCAGGTGTGGAGGGGCTTGTCTGGGGCCTGAGGGTCACTGGTCTTTACAGAGAGTGAATAAAAGCAGACTTGGTTTGGTGAGGAGATCCCCAAGTCCAACCATTGATCAGCACCCCCATCCCTCAGCACTGCAGCCACACTGCCTGGGAACCCCTTCAAGGGTGGTTCACCCTCCACTGCCCTTGGCCAGCCCTTGACAACCTTTTTGGGGGATAAATTACTCCAAATATCCAACCTAAACCTCCCAGATGCAACCTGAGGTCGTTTCCTTTTGTCCCATCACTTGTTCCTTGGGAGAAGAGCCCAACTCCACCTGGCTCCAGGGAGCTGTTGGGAGGGAGAAGATCTCTCCTGAGCCTCCTTCTCCTTGGTCTGAACAACTCCAGGTCCCTCAGCCACTCCTCACAAGACTTGTGCTCCAGTCCAGCCCCTCGGTGTCCTTCTGGGGGTGAGGGTCCCCAGACTGACCCCCCCAAGGTTCAAGCTGCAGCCTCAGCAGTGCTAGGACAGGGGAATGAAGCTGCTGCAGCAGCTCTCCAGCATTTCTTGCTGCTTCTGAGATCATCCCTGGGGTTTAGCAAAGTGCCCCAGCTGGGCTGGGTTTCCAGGCTGCTGGAGACACCTGAGTTGAAAAAAACCACCTAGAAATGCTCTGTCCCAGGACTGAGCTTTTCTGGAACACAACCCTGCATGGATGCCTGGAGCTACTGTGGATGTTTAGCAGGTAGATGTGGCAAGCTGGGTAAATAGAAATTGTGTGGTAGCCTAAAATAGGGTGAAGCTGATGTTCCTTCAGTCTCTTTTATTTTTTTCTGGAAGCCATCTTCATGATGAAATATTGATGGGCTGGAGCTCAGCTGCTGAGATCTATGCTGCATCTTGAAAGCAGAGGGGAAACAATTTCCCTTTTGAAAAATGAATGGCTGGAGGATTGGAGGGGGGAGAAAACCAGTCCAGATTGCTGTAAAGTTGTCTGGGGAGCACATGTAATGCTTGATTAAATATTTAATTTAGCAGCAGCACCACACTCTACTGTGAGGCATGAAATCTTGTTATGGAATTAGAATATCTTGGAGAATAAACGTGGTACTGACCTGACTAGTTCTGTGCTTAGTGCTGGATCACTAACTCCATAAAAACAGGTCTCCAAGTGTTTTAAATGGAACAGAAGCAGTGCTAGCAAGTCTGTTTGGAGCCTGAATCAGTGGCAGGTGACAGTGGGATTCTCTCTGAAAGGCAGCAAGCCACCAACCCAGCTCTCTGGCCACACTGAGCTGCTTTCTGCCTCTGCTTTACCTTCCCTGTGCACGTGGCTTTGCTAACTCAATCCTTCTAGCTGCTTGCTGCTCAGAATCCCCCATGCAAGGGCTTCATGTGCTCCTCTGGGGTCCCACAATTCCTGGAAGCATGCAGAGTAGCAAACAGAAAGGACCTGTGGCTTGGTGGGGGCTCCTCCAGTGACCAGGGTGTTCTCCCCTGGCAGCACATTGCAATCCCGAGGCCCGATCGACCGACTGAAGTGAGGACATTCACTTTTTATCTCTCCAACATTGGCAAGGACAGCCCCCAGGGCAGCTTTGACTGCATCCAGCAGTATGTGTCCAGGTGAGTGCTCCAGCAAAAGAAGACCTGGTGCTTTTGAATAGATTGGTGTCTATATCATTAGCATTTGGAGAGTAATTGTGCTAACAAACCCAAATGAGACAGCACGTGCGTGTTCTTAGAAGCTTTCTAATCTGGTTGTGTGTCTGTTGGGGTTGGACTAGATGATCTTTCTAGGTCCTTTCCAACCCCTAAACATCTATGGTTCTATTTAGAGAGGCACTCCCAGAAGAATCTCCCTCTCAGCTTCTTGCTGCCCCCTCCTCTTACCCAGATAACCCCAGTTCCTCCCCAGCAGCAGCGCCGTGCCTGTGTGCAGTCTCAGAACTCTCTTTTTTCCCCCTTCCTTTTCCTTTGTAGCAATGGCAATATCCACTTGGATTGCCTGGGGAGCATCCAGGACAAGATCACAGTGTGTGCCACGGATGATTCCTACCAGAAGGCCAGGCAGAGCATGGCCCAGGCAGAGGAGGAGACACGGAGTCGCAGCGCCATCGTCATCAAACCCGGGGGCAGATACGTGGGTGAGCAGCAGCTTGGTGCTGGGGGGGCATCTTCACTGGCTTCTCAGCTCAAATGCTGACCTCTGTTTGCTTGACCATGGATGTCTTTCACCCAGGAGTTCCTGGTGTTCAGTGTCTGTCAAGATGTTGAGGGCAGTGTAGGGAGGATGGAGCCAGACTCTGCTCAGTGCCATCCAGTGACAGGACAAGAGGCAATGGGAGTCAGTTGGAGCACAAGAGGTTTGGGGGAGACACAAGGAAAAACTTTCCCAGTGAGGGTGGCAGAGCCTGGCAGGGGCTGCCCAGGGAGGTTGTGGAGTCTCCTGCTCTGGAGACATTCCAGCCCCCCCTGGATCTGTTCCTGGGTGACTTGGTCTAGGTGCCCCTGCTCTGGCAGGGGAGTTGGACTAGATGATCTTCTAGGTGCCCTCCAACCCCTGACATTATGTGATTCTCTGATTATGGGTGTCTGATTTCTTAGGGTGATGCTTTCCTTGCATTGTGACTTGCCTTCCATCTTCACCCTAGACTGTGTTTGTGTGGCCTCTGAGGATGGTGTGTGTACAGCACTGGTGTGCCAGTCACATCACTGGTGTGCCAGTCACACCACTGGCATTCCTTAGTGTTAGTCACACAGAGATGCTGAGAGTGTGACTGTTGATGGATCAGAATTGTCTCTGCTCCCTACCAGGTCAGCTAAAACACCCCACTGCTCTCAGGACACATGTGAGTGCCTGTGCTTGGGACTTTTAACATGCAGCACACAGGGTGCAGAGAGAGCCCCTGTGGGAATAAAGAGAGGACAGTGACCCTGCTGACTGCAGCCACTGCCCCATTTGTGGCAGCAAAAGGAGATGCTTCAGGGAGTTACTCCTTTAACTGGCAAGTACCAGTAGGCTCCAGGAACCTGCAGAGCCCTAGATTTCAGCTTGGGTCTCTGCTTCAGCTCAGTCTGGTCACAAACTCAGGGCACAGATGTTAACCAGGAGGAGTTTTGCTTTGGTTGGGTGCTGCCTGTGGTGGTGGTTGTTTGCTGGTCTGGCTTTTTGGGAGGGTTTGGTTTTGTGTTTTTGAGTCAGATGTTTTTTTTTTCCTGCAGCCCATGTGATCTGTAGCCAGTCTCCTCTCAGAGGCTGCCTGTGATGCAAGTGATGAGTTGCAAAATGTAGAACTGCCCCTGACTCATTGTTTTATCTGCCAAGTGCTCAGAGCTGAGAAATCAGATGGTAATCAGGGAGGAAATACGTTGCTTTCCTGTAGACTGGGAGAATTTGGGGTTGTTTAGGTTCTATTTGAGAACATGACGGGAAGTGGCTGAAATTGGCAGGCTGGTGAGAAGAGTCTCTCAGCAAATTGCTTCCTGGAAAGATAAAGCAAAACTTGGGATTTCAAAATACTGCTCTGAAAGGGCAGTGGCACCAGGTAAAGAGCAGTGCAGTGGCACGAGTGCTGTGTGGTGGAGCCAGGGGGAAAACACAGATCCAAGGAGGGAGCAGGGCCAGGACAATCCTCTTGTGGGATGGGCACATATCTGGTGTGCCAGGCATGGCCTGATGCACTCAGGCTGCTCTGGAGGTGGGTGGCTGCTGGTCACATTTCCACGAGGACTCTGTGCCTGGAGCTGTTCCAGGAAACTCAGATGTTGGAAGGATTTCTCTGAACTGGTGAAACTGGAGTTCAGCAGAACACTAACACTTGGGGGCATATTTATGTCTAGAACTGCAGGGGGATGTGTCCTTATGCATGCTAAATACATGTGTGTATACATCTATATGCACACACAAATACTCTAAAAGACTTCACATTCTGCTTTAAAATGAATTTTTTCCTTTTTCTATCATTCCTATTTTGCCTCCAGCCTTAAGTGCAATGGGCCCAGGATGTGTTTGATGTTCATGAGCTGGCATGATTTCTAGAAAGCTGATGAATCTTCTCTTGTCCCATTCTGGGAATTGAAGTCCATCTGAATTTTGGGCTGTTTTAATGTGTGAATTGTTGCTTTGCTCCCTCTCCTCTTAATTCAGCTCTGTCCAAGCTGGGCTGGACTTCCCTTGCATCAGTATGATGTGTAATAAAAAGCCAGGAAATGAGGACTCAGTTACACAATCTTCAATGAAATAAGCACTGCAGACAATCACCAGTATCTCCAGATGACTCAGTTGAAAACATTTTGCTTCCTAGCAGTGGAGAATTGCCACTGAACTCAACCTCCAGAACCCCTGCAGTAAATGCTGCTGCTTGTTTGGCTTAGTGAAGGTCACTTTCTTGAAGGGATTCTTGATTGCACCTCCCAACTTTTAGACCTTGTACCCTACACATTTACTCCCTCAGGTTGCTGGTTTGATACCAGGAATCTGCCTTAGTGACCTGTTTCTGGGGAAAAAAAAGCAGAATTCCCTGATGTGTGCTTTGGGCAGTGATGTGGCTCTTTGGCAGGGGTTCTAGTTGAAGATGTTCAGTAAGAATGAGAAGCTAATTCTTGTATCAGCAACCAAGAATCACATTTGGGGCAGAGTTTAGCCTCCCTCTGAGGGTTTGATACCAACAGAGACAGCTTTCCATCAAGTGTACCTCACTGCAGAGGGGGGTGAAGCAGTTTATTCCTGCAGCACCCTGATCAATGGGCTGATTGATCAGACCCCATTCATCTGCTGGCTTTGGCAGGGGGCAGGGAGATAGACCCAGCCCCATCAAGTTCCTATTGTACTAAAAGCAGAAACATCTGCTGGAGTGGCATTTTTTTGCTGAGATCAGCAGCAGGGGAGCTGCTTGGTGACCAGTTCTGGTCTTTCCAGACCTTCTTTTGACTCCATAATAATGAGGAATTTTCTTTCCAGGAGAGAGGGGAGCAAAAAATGGTGAGTTGAACAGTGGGGATACATCCACTTGGGATAAATGCAAAGCTGGCAAACAAAGAGGGTGTTATGTAAACACAAGGAAGAACTTTTTCTCAGTGAGGGTGACAGCCTGGCAGGGGCTGCCCAGGGGGGCTGTGGAGTCTCTTGCTCTGGAGACACTTAAGACCCACCTGGATCTGTTCCTGGGTGACTTGGTCTAGGTGCCCCTGCTCTGGCAGGGGGGTTGGACTAGATGATCTTCTAGCTCCCTTCCAACCCCTAATATCTGTGAATCTGTAAGCTTGTGTCCAACAATACTCATTTTTTCCAGAGGTTGGTTTGCTGTTGATTTCTTGTCATGAATCCTCCAACCCCTGGAAAACTGGTTCTGGGGGGCAGGTTGGAACGATGGGGTGTGCTGCTCCCATTTGGCCTTCCTTCTCACCCTCTGCCACTTCATTCAGAGCTCTCACACATATCTGCATGTGTTGCCAAGCCAGTGGGCTTTGCAGGGTGCCTGCTGCTGCTCACTGTCCTCATCTCCTCCTTGCAGGGAAAAAGGTCCAGGTGAGGAAACCTGCCCCGGGAGCTTCCGACGCCGTTCCCTCCAGGAAGCGCCCGACGCCCGTCAACCTTGCCAGTGCAATCAAGAGAGGCAACAGTGCCATTTCTCAGAGACCCTTCAAAGACAGGGTTGTGCACTTACTGGCACTAAAGCCTTACAAGAAACCTGAGCTCATCCTCAGGTTGCAGAAGGATGGACTTTCCCAGCAGGACAAGGATTTGCTGGACAACCTTCTGCAGCAGGTTGGTACCCGTGAGGCAGGCAGAGGGAATTAGTCTTGTCAGAATGATCCTGACCTTTTCTGGTACTCAGAACATATCCTGGGAGTTCCAGAGCTGCAGCTGGATGTGTCTGAGAAGTTCCCAACTCACCTGGCTCAAGGTAGCAGAAGCATCTTGTGTGCATAGAGCTGAGCTGGAGGATTCTGGTTCATCCCCTGTGCTCATGGTGGGGGGAGTCACCTCCCAGAGGGTCTGTCTGAGATCTCACAACCCAGCTGTGGGTTTCTCATGTGGACACAAAGGAACATGCTCTGTATTGATACATGGAGTGCTTGTGAAGGAAAAAAATCAGCTTGGCTCCACTAAGCTTTGCATTTTGGTGTTGCTCATGCCTGTGCCTTTCTTGTTTGAGGTGCAGCTGGTTAGGTGTGAGGATCAGGCAGCTTGTTGCAGAGCATATTATCTGTATGTCAAGTGTGAAAGCTGTCTGCAAGCTTTGAGTCATCTTGAGGAATTGCAGTAAACAGCTTTGTTGCAAACGCACCATGACTGTTTATTGAAATGCTGCAGCTGGCCTCTGTTGTATTTGGATTTTTTTCTCCTTCTTTTTACTACTTTCCAAAGCTGGAAAGAATGAGACAGTAAAGAGTTAGTTTGCCCAAGGGCACAGGGCAGGTCCTGCTGCAAATGGAGTTATTGCTGGCACAACATTCTGCTTCCCTACCTTTTAATCCTGTCCCTCAATTTTCCAGCAGCACTAGAATTCTTTGGAACACCCTTTAAAAAAAATGATATAAATAGGTTTAATACCAGAACTACTGTTTCTGCTAGTCACCTTTTATCACTGCTCCCACAAACTCCTGGCAGGCAAGTGGTGTGTGTGCAGTGTCTGCAGTGTCAGCCTGATTGGGCTAAATGCTGATTATTTGGCTGTAAATGTATTGCTCATAAACTTAATCTTCTTTTAGAGCTACCAGGGCTCTCATCCACAAGCAGACAGAGATAAGCTAAAAATTACAGGCTGTCTTAAAGCTGTATGTCCAAATCCATCTAGGTGTAGGTTTCATTGTGCTGTTGCATCTCTCCCAGGACTCTGTGTTCCCTGCTGGCCTTTTTGCCTCATTTTGCAAGGTTTCTATTTTTGGGAGGCCTGGGGTGGAGCTTGTAGAGTCCCACACCAGCAAAACAAGGAGGGTAGCAGCTTCCAGCCTCTTCCCAGAGCAAATCTGAGTTGTTCTGCCCAGGCTGCAAGCCCTGCCAAGCAGCATGGCTCCTCCTGCTGCAAAAGAATCAGTAACCAGAGAGATTCTCAGCCAGGTTTTGTGAAAGAACCTGACTTTGCTTTTGTCTTTTGGGCATGTTTACTGGGATATCTACGTGTAAAACAGAGCTCAAATTCTTCTTGTCTTTTGGCTCTGGGTTTTGGAAAGCTGACAGAACTGAAAGAGGGAAAAAAAAAGTGTTTGTCATGTAAACTGGTAACTGTGCTTTGTGTTTTTGCTTATCAGGAGAGCTTTGCTTATGTCAGTCCTGCAACTTTTTGCCTTTCAATTCACAGATTTGTAATATTAGGTCCCTTGAAGCAGAATTAACAGCATCTCCCAGTCCTTTACTTGGCTTTTTTTCAGGCTATCCTGCTGCTTGGATAGTAGAAACTGATAAGCACAACCATCTCCTGAATGGAGAACACTAATTGTCAAAGGGATGTGCTCTACTGGTTGAATAAAAGCATCTCCCAGTTTGAAAAGTAATTATAGTCATTAAGCTGAGTGGCTGAAGCTGAGAGTTTGGGCTGTGCCAGTTGGGCAGCCTGGCTGTGGGCACAGCAGTCAGCACCTCTGCCTTCAGAGCCATGCTGTAAAAATCCCACTCAGGTTTTGTTTCCCTTCTAAACTCATCTGTGAGAGCTTAACTGGGGCTTTCTGGTTGTGCTAATGCTGTGTTTTTCATGGAACCAGCAGCAAGGAGTTTTCAGTCAGGCTGTGGAAAGACTGATTGCAGTGGGAGAACTCTGAGCAGCTTCTTTCCATTCCAATACTATCCTGCTGGTTCTGGCAGGGTGTCCTGTGTCTGCAGGGGCTGTGCAGAGGGGATTTTTTGGGGTGTTTTGGGGAGAACTACACACTCAGCAAGCTTCTCATACCAGTCTGAACTGCAGCACAGGAGCTGGGCACTCTGCTGTATTGTAAACCCTGAGCTGGGGGTCACTGCTTTTGGGCTTGCCCTAAAGTAGGTCAGAAAAGTTCTCCATCAAACCCAGCAGATGATCTGAGGCCTGAAGTGTCACCTGCAGGCTCCCTGGTGCATGGGGAGCAGCCAGGAATCCTCCTCACTGCTCCTGGCTGCTGCTGTCACCTGGTTTCCTGACTTCTTAGGAAGAAATTCTCTTCTGGCAATTGTTAACTAAGTGATTGCCCTGGGCTGATAAATGGTACCATTCTAGCTATCAGACCTGTGCAAGAAGTGAACTGCCTGTTCTCCTCAGGGTCTGTTTCCAGGTGTTTCCATACACTGGTGTTGCCCCATTCCAGGCCATCCAAAGCTGAATCATCTGTTCAGATAGGCCCTTGTTTCCCAGGCCACTGAATATGCTCTGGAAGCTGGTAGCAGACCATGACACTGCCAAAGGAAAAGCACAGTTGGGTTTAAAGAATCTCCACAATTAGGAAATGAAATCCAAATCCTTTAGTCCAGACAGATTTTGGCCTCATCTTGAATGTCTTCTTCTAGAGTGAGAGATAGAAAAGAAAACTTAACCAGGTTTTTGCAAATGATTTGTGTTTCAGGTGGCAAATCTGAGTGCCAAGGACAGCACTTTCACCCTGAGAGACTGTGTGTACAAAGAGGTGCAGAAGGACTGGCCTGGCTACTCTGAAGGAGACCAGCAGTTGCTGAAGAGGATACTGGTTAGGTAATGATTCCATGTTCTCTGGGAGCTTGAAAATACTGGGGCCAGATCAGCTGCTAGAAATCAGGGTGCTGGAAATCAGCAGAGCTGTGCTTGAGTTGAACACTGAATAAATCCATTTCTCATCCAGGGAGCTGTACAAGTTGATTAAATCTGGATATCCAAATGTTAGCTACACTTTGCAGCCCAGTCTAGGTGGCTTTAAAACCATGACACTAAAAACTAGGGGAAATACCTGGAGGAGAAACAAAAGAGATGACATTTAGAAGTCCATGGTGCTTTCAGATCCTGGGAGGTGAGTGGATTCAGGCAAATACATTGTCCATGGGATTCTTATCTCATGTTCCACACTGAAAATAGCCCTAAACAGGGTGAGCTGAGATGACAACTTTGTCTCATTGGCTGCTGAAGAATTTTTTCCTCTGCAGATATTTTTCCTTAGGTGAAGCCTCCAAGCTTGGAAGCTTTTCTCTGGCAGGCAGCAGGGAAAGAGAATGTGTCTCCCAGCTTTCTGAAGGAGAATTCTGCTCAGTGTTCCTGTTTCCCTCTCTGGGATTTCACTGTTTGTACTGAGTTGGGACAGATTTCATGATGCAGACCTTTCACTTCTTGTTTTTGAGACTTTTTATTGGACTTTTGGTGAAGATGAAGCAGAGTTTGCTCTGTTTGAACAGTTTCCATGATTTGAAAGCACAATTGGCTTGGAGATGAGACTTGAAAGCAACAGAAACTTGCAATTAAAGTGCTTTGGAGTGCTGAAGAAAAACCAAATCATTGAAATTCTCTTAATATTGAATTATAATGAAATGGAAAAACACAACTGCCATGCAATCTTTATGGCTTTCAAAAAAAAAAGTGAATTTGTCCCCATAGAAAGCAATGTTTACTGGGATTTTTTTCTGGAATTGTGGCATTCAGTTATGTGCAGATCTATAAATAGACCTTGGAAAGGATGTAGTCAACTGTACAAACAAAGACCTGCTTGGCCAATGCAGGTAATGAGGCTAGAAAATGGAAAAAAAACATTGTAGGGTTGAAGATGGTAAAAAAACACTCCCAAAAAGGCCATGGGCACCACATGTAGGGCTGTGGGTGTCTCTGGCTGTGGTTTCCTGGATCCAGTTAAATGTCCTCTCTGATTTCAGCTCAGGTTGTCCAACAACTGCAGTAATTGGCACATCTGGATATGAAAACTGAATCTCCATGGTGCTCACCTCAAACTAACAAAATTTTTCCTTGTATTTCTTCTCCATCTTCCTTCCACTGCTGCAGAGAAACCTGCTGCTGCTGCTGCTGGAAGAGCTGCTGAATTCCAAGTAGTCATTTTTTTTGTCATTCACTTGTAAAAAATCCATAATTAAGATGTCAAGAAGTGTGACAGGGTTGCTCAGTCTAGGCAAACAACAGCCAAAAAGCCACTTCCACTGGGATGTTTGGGGAATAGCCCTATTCCCCTTCCTGTTTTCCCAGTCTTGCCTTGAGTTGGTTGGGTTGGGAGTGCTGTGAAGCAGTGAGGGAAGGCAGGATGGTGGTGAAATGAAGCACCTCAGTGGTGAAAACCTTGTCACTCATGGNGAATCATCTGTTCAGATAGGCCCTTGTTTCCCAGGCCACTGAATATGCTCTGGAAGCTGGTAGCAGACCATGACACTGCCAAAGGAAAAGCACGGTTGGGTTTAAAGAATCTCCACAATTAGGAAATGAAATCCAAATCCTTTAGTCCAGACAGATTTTGGCCTCATCTTGAATGTCTTCTTCTAGAGTGAGAGATAGAAAAGAAAACTTAACCAGGTTTTTGCAAATGATTTGTGTTTCAGGTGGCAAATCTGAGTGCCAAGGACAGCACTTTCACCCTGAGAGACTGTGTGTACAAAGAGGTGCAGAAGGACTGGCCTGGCTACTCTGAAGGAGACCAGCAGTTGCTGAAGAGGATACTGGTTAGGTAATGATTCCATGTTCTCTGGGAGCTTGAAAATACTGGGGCCAGATCAGCTGCTAGAAATCAGGGTGCTGGAAATCAGCAGAGCTGTGCTTGAGTTGAACACTGAATAAATCCATTTCTCATCCAGGGAGCTGTACAAGTTGATTAAATCTGGATATCCAAATGTTAGCTACACTTTGCAGCCCAGTCTAGGTGGCTTTAAAACCATGACACTAAAAACTAGGGGAAATACCTGGAGGAGAAACAAAAGAGATGACATTTAGAAGTCCATGGTGCTTTCAGATCCTGGGAGGTGAGTGGATTCAGGCAAATACATTGTCCATGGGATTCTTATCTCATGTTCCACACTGAAAATAGCCCTAAACAGGGTGAGCTGAGATGACAACTTTGTCTCATTGGCTGCTGAAGAATTTTTTCCTCTGCAGATATTTTTCCTTAGGTGAAGCCTCCAAGCTTGGAAGCTTTTCTCTGGCAGGCAGCAGGGAAAGAGAATGTGTCTCCCAGCTTTCTGAAGGAGAATTCTGCTCAGTGTTCCTGTTTCCCTCTCTGGGATTTCACTGTTTGTACTGAGTTGGGACAGATTTCATGATGCAGACCTTTCACTTCTTGTTTTTGAGACTTTTTATTGGACTTTTGGTGAAGATGAAGCAGAGTTTGCTCTGTTTGAACAGTTTCCATGATTTGAAAGCACAATTGGCTTGGAGATGAGACTTGAAAGCAACAGAAACTTGCAATTAAAGTGCTTTGGAGTGCTGAAGAAAAACCAAATCATTGAAATTCTCTTAATATTGAATTATAATGAAATGGAAAAACACAACTGCCATGCAATCTTTATGGCTTTCAAAAAAAAAAGTGAATTTGTCCCCATAGAAAGCAATGTTTACTGGGATTTTTTTCTGGAATTGTGGCATTCAGTTATGTGCAGATCTATAAATAGACCTTGGAAAGGATGTAGTCAACTGTACAAACAAAGACCTGCTTGGCCAATGCAGGTAATGAGGCTAGAAAATGGAAAAAAAACATTGTAGGGTTGAAGATGGTAAAAAAACACTCCCAAAAAGGCCATGGGCACCACATGTAGGGCTGTGGGTGTCTCTGGCTGTGGTTTCCTGGATCCAGTTAAATGTCCTCTCTGATTTCAGCTCAGGTTGTCCAACAACTGCAGTAATTGGCACATCTGGATATGAAAACTGAATCTCCATGGTGCTCACCTCAAACTAACAAAATTTTTCCTTGTATTTCTTCTCCATCTTCCTTCCACTGCTGCAGAGAAACCTGCTGCTGCTGCTGCTGGAAGAGCTGCTGAATTCCAAGTAGTCATTTTTTTTGTCATTCACTTGTAAAAAATCCATAATTAAGATGTCAAGAAGTGTGACAGGGTTGCTCAGTCTAGGCAAACAACAGCCAAAAAGCCACTTCCACTGGGATGTTTGGGGAATAGCCCTATTCCCCTTCCTGTTTTCCCAGTCTTGCCTTGAGTTGGTTGGGTTGGGAGTGCTGTGAAGCAGTGAGGGAAGGCAGGATGGTGGTGAAATGAAGCACCTCAGTGGTGAAAACCTTGTCACTCATGGGCTCTGTCCTGGAAATGATCTTCCAAAATAGGTGTGCACTTGAAAGCTGATGCCAGCTCCTCATGGAAGAATGGAGCTGTTGGTCACTTGGAGTGTACAGCTGGTGCCAAAGTGACTGCAGAGCTGTTGGTGAAAACCTTTCACCCTCAAGTTGGGTTTTTTTTCAGCTTGACAGCTGCAGCTTGCAGTGCTGGGTGATGAACACATGGCCATGTGGCTGCTTTCAGGAGAAAACTGGTGCATGGTGAAACTCTGAGAGTGGAGGTACCTCGTGTGAACATCCACCACCACCCTTCCATGACCAGAAGCACTTGGGCTGCACTTTTCCCCTCCAGGAGGTTTGTCATGCAGGTGCAGGGAGGAGCCAGTGCTGGTTGGCACCATGCAGCTTCAAAGTGACATTAGGAAGCCCTAAATGTCAATCCCAGTGGACCAAGAGCAACAATTCTTGTTATCATCCTGCTTTGCCTGCACTTGGAGGGACTCTCTTCAGCAGCTCTCCTTCAGTTGCTGTGAAATGGTAGTTTGAAGGTGCTAATGAGCAGGAGAACTTCTTCCTCAACATCTGACCTTCTCCTGTCTCTTTTCCAGTGTGCTTGTTGCTGAATTGTGGACTCAGTTTGAACTGGGTGAGGGGCCAAGTCAGCAGAAATCAGTTTATAGAGTGGTTTGCTTATATTATATTATTAAATATATTGAATATTATATATTTCAATCAGGAAAAAAAAAAAATTAAAAAAAAAAATATACACACCTCCTGTAAGTTCAGTGCCAGGTTTTACTAATCTAGATATATGGATTTTTCTCCAGTTAGAATTAATTTGTTGTAACACTCCTGTCAGCAGCTCCAGAGAAGAGAGGTAAAAGTGTCAGAAGTCTGATGCTCAGCAGGGAATCCTCTCCAGTGTCTGTTGCTCAGCCTCTCTCCTCCTCCTCTGCCACAGCTCTGGCAGTGTCAGCCCAACATGTTCCTCCATTCCCAGAGAATGGCAGGAAAATCAGCATTTTCCATGTGGTTTTTTTTCCTCTGCTGGTTTCTCCTTCCTAGATATTTGCCCAAGATCAAAACTGGGACTGAACAAACGACTTCAGTGGCATCTTCAAACAGAATCTGAGGGCAGAAAAAGGCAGTTTGCTCTGTAGGAAGATGGGAAATGCCATCTGTTGGCTTGTCAGGGCTGGGATTTAAACAGCCCTCTGCTCTGTTTTTCAGGAAGCTCTGTCAGCCCCAGAACAGCAGTGGTTTCCAAGGAGAAGCACCTTCCCTGAGTCCACCAAAGGACAGTGTGAACTCCAGCTCTCCTCCTCAGGTGGGTGATCAGGGATGGGCTCCATCTGCTCCCTGTGCTGTTGCTTGCTCAGGCTGAGCTGCTGAGCCTCTCCACACTCTGTCATCACCTGCTGGAGGCTCTGAGGTTAATGTTCTTGGTTTGTGGGGTTGTGATGTGCTTTAGTTTTGTTTTGTTTCCCCCCCCCCTGTTTTATTAAGAGTTGGATTCTCTCTCAGCTGCTGTTTCTCCTCTGGCTGTAGCTCAGAGATGACCCATGGGGAAGATTTCTCTGCCAGTGTGTCTCAGGTTTAGTTTGAAGGGTGACATTTTCCTCTCCATAGTGCCTCCCATGCCTCTTGGAGCTCATGGGAGAATGAACTGGTGTTTTACTCATTCCTAATAATTGACTGGAATGAAGCAGTAATAAGTAGCTCCCAAACACAGTTGAGTTATTAAAAAAACTTGACCTTTTGCAACCTAATTGCTGTGACAGATCAGGGGCAGGTTGGTCTGCCCTTTGATTTGCTGAACTGCTAGTGAGCAGAGCTGTGAAAAATACCTTTTAACTGATTTTTTTCCACAAGAATCAACTCCACAGGAGCTGTTTGCTTGCAAGTTAAGCAGAGTCTGTCCCCACTTTCCTCAGTAAATGCCTTAGCACAGGCATTTCTTGCTGGTGTTGTGAAATGCCAGCTTCCCTTCTCTGCTGTGGGTCAGCCCAGACAAGTTGAGTGTTTATTCTCCTCCTGCCAATGGAATGTGTAATGCCTGCTTGTCTGGACAGAAGCACTGGGGATTAGTGGCAAAGAATATTAGCAGGTAAAGAAATTATGTGCTTTCTGGCAGAGAGAGGGAGGCAGTTCTGCATTGAAAACAAGGACTGTGTAACTTGTTTGCCAGGTAGCTGAATGTGAAATGCTCTCCTTGCTCTGCTGAGGGCTTGTTCCTGGTGAATAAAGAACAATCCCCTTGGTTTGTCAGGCACAGTGCTGTTAAAGAGTGTTTTGTGTCCTTAATCTGAAGCACTCCAGGTTGGAAAATCATCTGAACATCTTTTGAAAGGCACAAAGGTCTGTAAGGGCTGCTTCTGGTCTCTGAGATTGACCCACTTGAAGCTTTGGGTGGTTGATTGGGTTGGATCTAGAAAAGGTGAGTGAAGCAGGAGCAGCTGAACATGGAAATCTTCCCAGCAGTGCTGCTAACATGACTTTTGTCAGGCAGCAAACCACAGGCAGCTCTTTATTGTAAGGAATCAGCTTTTTGATGCTTCTATTTAGAGAAGAGTCACCTGCTGGGGGTTGCAGTCCCAGCAGAGGACTGGCATTGGGCAGGGGGAAATTGAGCTGGGCAGTGATGGCACAGATGGGTTTGGTGATTCTGGGGAAGCATGGCAGAGCAGATGCCAAGGAGGTGAAGCTGGTTATTTGTTGCTGTAGGTAAAAGGTGGCAGCTCTTAGCTCTGCTGCCTGGTCAGAGCTGCAGCTGAAGTGACTGGCTCCTCATTCTGGGAGGTGGGGAAGCTGCTCTGTGGGGAAGGCAGCTGGGGATGTGGCAGAGCAGGTTTGACTGGCCTTGCCCCTTGAGCTTGGGGACAGGATGAGCAGCTCTTCATCACAATTACCCTGCTGCAGGCTGCTGAGTGTCCTCCAGACCTCCCCACTTAGCAGAGTTCAGGGAGAACTGGGTGGGAAAAGGAGCAAACTGGTGGCTCCCTGACAAAGCAGCTGCACTTCTGTGATGAGACAGAGTTTCCATGTGCTGAGATGTAGAGAAACCCATCAGATAGCCCAGAGAAAAAACACAGTTGTCACTTGTTTACCCCTGGGCACCACAATCCTGAGAGTTCTGCAGCCCTTTGCTGCCAGGCAGACACACTGAGGGACACAAGGTTAGTTTGGCTGGTCTGAGCCTGACAGCCACAGCTCTGTCTCTGCCTTGAGCCCTTCTTCTGCCTGATGGATGGGTTCTTCCCTGGGCTGTCTGGAGGCAGCTGCTCACTGGGAAGTGTGGGCACGTGGAGCTTCCCCAGGCCCCTGCTGCTGCAGGACTGATGGGGACAGTTTGGGAACCACTCCTCTCTACAATTCTTATTTAAAGTCATTTAGGCCTGTGTGATGTGCTTTTCAAACTGCTCCAGATAGCCCTTTTTTGCCTTCCCTTCTGGGAATGGTTGACACTTTCTCAACTCTTGTGGGAAATGCCTCCTCCTGGAGAAGAGGAGGAGGAGGGCAGATTGCAGAGGTGCAGCTGCTGACCACAGAGCTGGCAACTTCAGTTGGGAATAAAATGCAGAATTTGGGAATCCCTCCCTGCTCCAGAGGGCTGAGTGCATTGTTCCTTTTTGCAGGCACCCTGAGGTGCTCTGGATGCCATTCCATGCAGGATGGGGGTTTCCATGGGGGTTTTTCCATTCTTAAGTGGCTGGGGTAGGGGGATGATGGACAAGGGTTTCCTTCTGAAGAGCTGGGTTTGAGAGGAGGTGGAACAGGAGCAGGAGACAGGCACTGCTGCTGTGACAGCTCCTCTGAGCCCTCCCACGGCTCCAGGGCTGCTCAGGATTGTCAGGATAGTGGCTGGGGCTGGATCAGCTCCTGGAGCTCCAGGACCAGCCTCCTAGCAGCTCCCACGGCTGGCAGAGCTTTCCCGGCAACACCCCCTCCTCCTGCCGTGTGCCGCCACCACCACCTAGCGGTAACAGCTCCACAACGCTGCCCTCCAGCTGAATTCTTCATGGATTTCATTGTTATTTTTGTTTTTTTTCCTCCCCGATTTTCCTCCCCAGAAACGTTCCCAGCCTCTCGAGTTCATCGATCCGCTGGCCAACAAAAAACCCAGGATCTCTCATCTGACTCACAGAACTCAACCCACTTTCAATGGGAAACTGAATTCCTCCAACGGGAAGGATGCTCCTGCCCCTCCCCTGCCAGCAGCTCTCCCAGAGTCTGTGAGCTCCTGCTCCAACCTCCCGGGGCTGGAACTGCCAAGGCCTCACGATCCCCTTTCCGACGTCAGCAACGACCTGACGCACAACAGCAGAGACTGTGAGAACCCCGAGCCCGCTGACAGGCTGCCCCATCCTTTGGCCACAGACTGTCCCCAAAGCAGCAAGCACAACTGCAGCTCCTATGTCAAATCCAAGAAGAAATCCAAAAAGCACAAAGACAAGGAAAAAGAGAGGAAGGAGAAGAAAACGGAGGAGAAATGCAAAGAGGAGAAGCAGGACTGTGAAGGAATCCAAAACGCCGACTTAGTCGGTGTTCCCCAGGAACCAGTCACAGGTAGGTACAGTCAAATCCTCCTGAAACCCTCCCCACATCATCTGGGTTGTGATTCCTGCTCTGAACATGAGCAGAGTGTCCACTGTGCTGGAGGAAATGCCATCTTTATCCCCTCCTCCAAACCAGCAAGCAGGGAGGAGATCAGGTTTTTCCTGCTGGACCTTTGGTGCCTCTGGAGCTGCCTCAGCCAGGGGATGTTTGAGGCATCAGGATCTGTTGGGAAAAGCAGCAGCACTGGGTTCCTTGCAGCTCTGCTGCTTGTGTGTGGGATTGTGATGGCTGCTCTGTTGGTTTTTAAGGTGAAAAATGACTCACCAAAGCTTTTTTTACTGGATCCAAAAGGCACGTTGGAGAAATGTGGGGAGAAATGCTGTTGGAACAGGATACAAGTGACTCTTCCAGGCTGAGACACCTTGATGTGGCTCTGCTCCTGAATTTCCTTCTTTGAGGACTAATGCAAACATGG
The DNA here is from genome assembly GCA_013401355.1 of Ceyx cyanopectus. Lineage (NCBI taxonomy): Eukaryota > Metazoa > Chordata > Aves > Coraciiformes > Alcedinidae > Ceyx > Ceyx cyanopectus. The sequence goes on along the minus strand of VYZU01072998.1, from coordinate 9,937 downwards.
ATCTGTTCCTCTGTGTGTGATGAAAACACTCCCCACTGAGCCAAGGTGGTTCTGATCCAGCTCTTTCCTCTTTTTCTGATGGTCTGTGAGGTTTTGCTGCACCTCCCTGGAGCAGCCTTGGGAATGTTGCCACCCAGATCCATGATTCCATTTCTTTTTGCATCCATCTTGTTTTCCTTTTGCCTCGTTCCTACTCCCTACATTCTTTTTCATGTTTGGGCCATGAAAGGAATCCAATCTGGACAGGAACTGGAAACTGAAACTTCTTTGCCAAATTCCTGGAAAGGGGAATTTCCTGGGGTGTAGCTCTTGCCTTTCCCAGTCTTTGCAGCACCTACAAAATGCATTTGGATTGCTCAGCAGGGATTTATTCAGGATGGGCCAGAGTTCTGAATGTTGTTCCCTTTCAGAACCAGATTTAGATGCTACTTCTACTTGGATCTTTTCCATTTTTTTGGGTTTTTTTTTCTCTGTTAAAGTTGTTCCTTGTGTCTTGAAAGGCAGTGGGCAGATGCACACGTGTTCTCTCTCTAGATGGGCATTTCTGGCCAGATCTACTGTTGTATTTAGTACCAAAATACCCTGGAATTCTTTATGAGTAGCTGACCCTTCACCACCTTTGAAACCAGCTTCATGACTGGCTTTTGTTAATTAGGAGGCAGGTTTTGTTCCTGCTGATGGGTGCCAGGTAACAAAGGGAGGTGGATTTGGGAGTCACCAACAGGATGTGGTCAGAGGCTGCTGGGAGGTTTGATCCCATTTTTGGGATCCATTCCCCACTCCACAGGTGACACTTAGACCCAAAATCCACTGTGTTTTCTGCCTCTGATTTTTCCACAGTGATCTTCCTACCATCCTGCTTTCCCCTGGTGGTCAGGGAAGGATGGAAACTGCAGACAGCAGCAGGAATTTGAGACTGGAGTGTGTTTATTGGGTTTTTTTTCTGCCTTTCTTCCATTGAATGAGAAGAATCTGTATATTGTGGAGCCAGGAGAAAATCTGCACCTTGCTTGGTGCTCTCTTGTGCTCATCTGGGCTCAAATTAATTGTGTTTAATTTTACAGTGGTAACATCAGTGCTATCCCAGGCTGCAGTCAGTGTGTCTAAACTCATCACATCCAGGGATGCTGATTTGGTTTTGCTGACAGACAAATATTAAGGAAGCCTTGAGGCTTCAGCCCCCCTTGTTTTGCACCTTTGTCAGCTGAAAGCAAACCAGAAACTTTGAGAATGAAACTATTGCAGAGGAGTTTGTGAATTAGAAGTGTCATTGCCTAGAGCTGTGAAGTTTTAAGAATGTCTGTAAACAAGGTTTTTATTTTTTCAGGTTTAAATGGAACATGCAATAATTCTAGTGTACCAACATCCACTTCAGAAATGCCAGATTATTTATTGTAAGTATTTTTATTAGTTGCTTCACCTCTTTGGGATCACATTTCAAGCTAAAAAGCAGAATGTGCTGGGAATTTTTGTTGGGTTTTATTTGATAGAACTTTGTAAGGCAGGTTGAAAGAAAAAAAACCAACAATTACAGATAATTCCTGAGATTAAACTTGATAGCAAATCTGTTCTGAACTTGTAGATTTCAAGGCAATCTTGCTGTAAACTGTTATTTCAGGAAACATTGTGTACTGTGAAGGGATTTGAATAAAACATCTCCATGGTAGTTACTGGAAACTTGAGAGGAAACCACCTGCTTTAGGATTACAGAAGACAGGGCAGAGAAGGGTTTTGAGAGGTTAGCTTGTTCTTCCCTGTCCAGAGCCAAGCTAATCCCCATAAACCATGGCAATGCTCTTTGGCAGGAGGTTATCACCTGGGAGTTTAGGGTGTGAGCTTCACCTTTTGACTCTTTAATCAGCTCCCTTTGGAGGTCAGTGCTCAGTCCACGTGTCTGAAGCACAGAAACCTGCCCAAACCAAAGCTCTGCCACCTCAGCAGTGCAGCTGGGGGTGATGTTCCCTGGGGTTTTGTGCCACTGGAGCTGCTTTAGCTGTGCTGGGAGCACTGGGAGGGAAGGTGGAGGTGGGATCAGCATTCACTCCTGGCTCTGGAGCTGACTGGAGGGTAGAGAAGGTTCTTGTGGCACTGCTGGGCTGTAGGGGCCATAGAAAAGCTCTGCTTGGAGTTGGCATTTCTGCTGTTAGCCCAAAGAAAAATAGAGCCTTTCTGTGCTGCTCCCTCCTCTGGAAAGAGAGAGTGAAGCTTTTCTGGCCCTCTCAGAGAAATCCTGGAAGGCTGTGGGGTCTGGTGTCTCTGCTTTTGATACTCAGCCTGGTCAGCTCCTCCAGCTCTGTTGTGTTTGAATCACAAAGCTTGGGAGCACACCTCCCTGATCCCTTCTAAGTGAGCACACCTCCCTGATCTCACAGCAGCCTGTCCTGGGTATTTCTGACCCCCAGCAAAGGCTCAGGCTGGTTGAGCAGAGAGTTAAAGAGTCAGTTCTTGAAGGCCAGAGTGAGTTTGCCTTCAATCCAATACCTAAATGAGCTGCTGTTGGTCCATGCACCAAGCTGGTGCTGCTGTAGACAGAGCAAGGTGGTGAATTAGTCCTCATTTACCAAAAAAACAAAGAGTTTTGTTATCAGAGGGGTCTGGCTGCTGAGCATTCTGCAAAATACCAGGTCAGATGGCTGCTCGTTGAGCTGAGGAACTTCCCAAGGGCCTCAGGGGTGCATCTGTTAAAGCAGAGCCCTGGTGTGTGGCATTTGGTTCAGGTGGGAACATTCAGAAGGCAGGGGCAATCTCCTCAGCCCATTCAGTGTGGCTTCTTGCCCTGTGCTTGCTGCATCACTGTTCCCTGAGTGCTTTGCAGTGACAGCTGAGTGCTTTTTGTGTTCCTTTCAACCCTGGAAGCATCCTGTTCCAAGGTCTGGCACTGAGGAGTTTTTGAAAAGCTGCAGCAGTGCAGTCTGCAATTCTCCACCCTCAGCTGCTCCCAGGCTTTGCTGGTATTTCCTCTTCCACCCTGGCATAAAGAAGACATTTGGGAAGCAGAGATCAGGGTGATAACCCCCCCACTGTGCCACTGTGATGCAAATTGTAAGGGGCTTTGTTTTGGCAGGAGAACTGCTCACACCGCTTTGGCCCTTGAAATAGTGACTCTGCCTGGAGAAAAGACTCAAACTAAACCCCTTCACCCTTCTCCCCCACAGAAAATATGCAGCCATTTCCTCTTCAGAGCAACGTCAGAGCTACAAGAATGACTTCAATGCAGAGTACAATGAGTACAGAGACTTGCACGCCCGGATAGAGAGGATAACCCGACGCTTTACCCAGCTAGATGCCAAGCTGAAGCAGCTCCTGCAGGGCTCTGAAGAATATAAGGTAGAAACAGGGGAAGAAAAAAAGTTCAGGTGGTACCAGCTTTGAGTCCCAGGGGTGGTCGTGGTGGGTTGGTGCCCAAAAGGTGGTGGCCAGAGTGTTGCAGCCTGCTGTTCCATCAGCTCTTGGGGTGTTTTCGAGCTGGAGATCACACATCCTGGTGTTTCTGGACAAGGGGGAGGCTTCAGTGGGACAGTTGGTGGCTTTGGCCAAAAGCTCCTTGAAGTAGAATCATAGAATTCTAGGAGGGTCTGGGTTGGAAGGAGATCCAGAGCAGCCCAACCCCTGCTGAGAGCAGGGACATCTCAGCTAGAACAGGGTGCTCAGAGCCTCCTCAACCCCACCTGGGATGGCTGCAGGGATGGGGCCTCCACCACCTCCCTGGGCACCCTGCTCCAGCCAGAAAACTGGTAATTTCACTTAAAGCAGCATATTGGGGCTGGATAGGGAATTAGTCCAGGGAGATCTGCACCCCTGGAAGCTTTAATCTTAGTGCTGTGGCATTATTTGATTTATCAGATGATTTTAAAGGAGCTTGAACTTGTTAGCTTGAGAAAGTCACTCTTGTTGATTATAATAAACAGATTTTTCAGGAGCAGCTCTTGCACTAAGCTCTGTTCCTGCCCTCAAACACCCTTCCCTCTTGGAGAAATCCAGTCATTCCTCACTGAATTACTCCTATACCCTGGGGAAAAATTAGTCTGAGCTGTGGAGGAAATAACAATTATCCTGCTGACCCAAGTGCCTGTTGCAGGTAGTTTTCATGGCTGGGGAATGGGGGGAATCCTTCCAGTGCTTTTGTTGTCAGCAGCAGTCTGGGAATGGAATCTGAGGCTGGTTTTATCCATCAGAAGTCCTGGAGGGAGTAGGTTTGGGTTGGTATTTGGAGGAAATGTGTGTGCTGAGCCAGCAGCAAGTGCTTGCCTGCTGCAGAAGGCTGCAAGGCTGTTGGCTCTGCTGAAAATCATGATCAATAGTAACCCATCTTTTCCTTTTTAGACCATCCACGATCAAATTTTACAGGAATATCGGAAAATTAAAAAGGTGAGTGAAGAAAGTTGCCCAAAAAAAGGGCTTGAGAGTGGTGCCCAGGGTGTGACTGCAAGGGGTGGGGACCTGCCAACTGGAAAACATGGTCTTTGGAGCTTCGTGCTGATAAAAAACAATTATTTTTTTTTAATTTACCTGTTTTTGTGGGTTTAATTTATTTTTTTTTGCCTATTTCCCCCAGAGCAGGTCCATATTAAATGGGTTTCTACTCCTTCAGCTAGAAAAGGCTCGTTCTTGGGTCATATATTTATACTCTGAGGCCTCATCTGGGTTGAGTAGCAGAGTTGTGAGCAAATCCCTTTCCATCATCACTGCATTTTTCATCTCTCTCTTTACAGACTAATCCCAATTACAGCCAAGAGAAGAATCGCTGTGAATACCTCCACAACAAACTGGCTCACATCAAAAAACTGATAGCAGAGTATGACCAACAGCAGTTTTAGCTGCCACATCTGGACTGGGTAGGGCAAAAAGAAAAAACAAAAAAAAAAACAAAAATCACCTGGATGTTACGTTCCCCTTTTATGCAACTAGATTTCCTTTCAGAGGTGAGCATTAATTCTTCGTGGGTTGAAGAACTTGGGGATGCTGAATCTCCCATCTGCATCTGCACTGGGGTCACCAGTGCCAGGGCTTGGCACAGTCCTCTCAAGTTTGAGCCTCTCTGAATGTTGGGATGTAACAAATGGAGAAGAAAACACAAAATCTGCTTTATTTTGAAGCCAGCGTTTTGACACTTAAGGGAAAAAAAAAAAATGCCTAAAGTGAATGAAACTCCCAAAGGTTAAGAATCAGTAGTTTTCATGGATGGAAGTTTGGCATGAAGTGAAATTTCTCCCCCTGGCCCAGCACTGGGTTCTGAGTTGTCCTTTAATGGTGAGGAACTGGAATGCTGCTGGGTCACCTCCTGTGGCTGTTGGGGTGCAAGGTGCCTGCTGCCCACAGCACCCCTGTCCCACCCACCCAGTGCCCAGAGCTCTGCTGCTTTCTTCTGCTCCTGCCATCCCTGCTGTGTGCTCTCTGGAGCTGCTGCTGCCAGGGGGAGGGGATCTGCAGCAGGGCAGAGCTAGATCCTTGGTGGAAAATCAAACAAAGCAACAACGACCAGAAAAAGGCCCCAAAGGGACAAAGAGAGGCCCCAAAGTGACAGAAAAGGCCCCCCAGAGTGACAAAAAGGGGCCCAAAATTGGCAAAAAGAGGCCCCAAAGTGACAAAAAGGGGACCCAGAGTAACAAAAATGGGGCCCCCAAAGTGACAAAAATGGGGCCCCAAAGTGACAGAAAAGGGGCCCCAAAGCGACAAAAAAAAGGCCCCAAAACGACAGAAAAGGGCCCCAAAGCAACAAAAGGCCCCTCAGACCCATAAAAAGGTCCCCCCCAAAAGAACAACCCCATTTTTCTTCCCTGCTGCTGTTTGGGGGCAGGGGGGTGTCCCCATGTTGCAGTGGCCTGTCCATTCTGCTGGTGAGGGCTATTTTTGTATTTAAAAGGAAAAAAAAAGACCAAAAAAATTCATCTTTTCCTAAAACTGCCCCTTTTTGGCTGTTTCAGGCCCTGTTGTAACTGCAGTATTACCAAAATAGCAGATAATTACCCTGAAAAGTGATTGGATTTACCTGTTACTGCTCCAGGAGAGGGTGTGGGGGTGGAAAATGAAATGCCTGGGGGGCTTTTTCTTTAGTTTGCTCTGTTGTTTTGTTTGGTTTTTTCCCCCCCATTTTCATGCTTGTGGATTTCCAAAGCAGGGAAATAATAATTCTTGGAGCAGGGGTCTGAGTGTGGAGAAGTCAGGTGGCATTTTCCCCCAGGGGTCACTCTCACTGAATTTCTTCTGGATTTTGGTGGTTTGTTCTGGTTTGGACTCCAAGGGAACATTTCTAGGCTGTGGCTGGGCTGTGAGACACACCAAGAAGCACAAAGGTGTCCTTGAAATTCCATTTCTTTCTCTCCCTTTCCCTTTTGAATCCTGCCAGCCTGTGTGGTTTGACTTCTTCCTGCTTCTGTTTATCCCAAAGGATTCCTTTCCTATGACATCTCCTTCCCTCTGAGCTTGCACTGGAGACTCTTTCACCCTTTAGAAGGAGCAGAATGGCAGAGTTAATGAAGGAACATTTTTCCCCAAGGAATATTTTCTTTTTTCCACTCAAAAAAAACCCCATACTTGTGTCCATCTGTTGTATTAAAAGGTAAAAAGGGGTGTTTTTTGGGGTGCACAGGGCTTGGTGGCACCTCACCTCTGGCTGCAGCATGCCAGGCACTTGGCTGGTGGATGAGGCAGCAGCTCCAGGAAATTCTTCCATGGAAACATTTCTCCTGATCCTTAATATTTTGAAAGGGGGTTTTCTGTTGCTTTTTG
>VYZU01072993.1:5068-18501 GCA_013401355.1 Ceyx cyanopectus | reverse complement strand
GTCTAAGGGGCCGCCCTGACCCTGAACTGTGACAGGAGCACAAAAACTGCGGCAATAAGGATGAGGAAGGTTCTTCTCCCCCTTTACTCTGCACTAGTGAGACCATATCTGGAGTATTGTGTCCACTTCTGGTCTCCAACTGAGCTACAAAGATAATTAAGAGACTGAAAAATCTATTTTATAAGAAAAGGCTGAGAGCCTTATAGCTGTTTAGCCTTGAGAAAACTGAAAGAGGATCTTATTAATGTTTACAAATTTCTGAAGGGTGGGTGTCAGTAAAAGGGGCCAGTCTCTTTTCATTTGTGCCCTCTGATAGGATGAGAGGTAATGGCAGCAAGGTGAAACACAGGAAGTTCCACCTCAACATGAGGAAAAACTTCTTCACTGCGGGAGTGACAGAGCTGGAACAGGTTTCCCAGAGAGGTTGTGGAGTCTCCTTCTCTGGAAGCTTTCAATACCCACCTGGATATGTATGTTCCTGTGTGGCTTGCATTGGGTGATACTGTACTGGCAATGGGATTGGGCAAGATGATCTTCAGAAGTTGCTTCCAACCCCTACCCTTCTATGTTCCTCAACTTTCAGCTTTTTTAATGGGAGGCAAGTGGAACTTGGGAACAGCTGGTGTCTCTTATTATTTCTATATTCCCTAAAATGATCGATTTTTATTTGCCCTCACCTTTATATTTCTAGTCAGAAAGATTAAGTTGCCATAGTATCTACCTTCTTCAGAACTTTTACTGTTGTGTTAATTCTTCTAGTTAAAGCCATCTAATCATATAAGAGCACAGTATCACTAATTTGTTTTTTCACTGTACTCTGGAAGCACAGGTAAAGTGCGGAGAGCCACAGTTTGCTTAGAATATATGAGGAAAAGGATGTTTAAATATTAACACAAATAACAGTAACTCAGTAAGAAAAAAAAAAGTGAAATTATGATGGCATAGTGCACTATTCACTTATCTTTAATTCATGCAGAAATAATAGTTAATAGGAATGTATATATAAGACATATGGCTTGCCTTGATGGACACAGTCCTTTTCACTGATGTTGTTTGGTTCATAAGAATTGTCCCATGGGTTGATAAATTATTCTTTTGTTTTAGAAGTCTCAGAAAAAGAATGTCTACTTCTTTTATACAGTTTGCCTTGCCCTTTAAAAAATCATTCTTTTTAAAAGGTGATAGTGAAATGAACAAAAAGACAGTAACTAAAGTAATGTAAGAGTGTATTCTGATATCTATTACTCATACTGTATTGTTGACAGCCTCAGAAGCAACAAAGGAACATTACATTAGACAGTATGGCTAAATAACATTACATCATATCAGCAAAGGTGGAGAGTTCAGTCAGAGGCATTCGGCAGGATGGAGATAAGTGACTGAAGACAAAAAATAATGTGTGTCGAAAGAGCAGAGAGGCAGAAGGGTAGTGTTCAGTCAAATCCTGGAGAAAGAAGATGTATCAGTGGGTGCACAATTAATTACTTGAGCAAGGGTCAGGGCAATGCAGGACTTTTTTTGCTTAAATATACATTTCAGAATCCATATGCCTTAAAAAAACTTTTAAAAAAATGTAATTCAAAACAGTAAAACATGTAGAAACTGAAAATCAAAGGTAATTCTCTGATGTAAAAAACTAGACGGAGTACTTTTCTGCCATCTTCTCTAGTCTTTGTTTTGGTATTGAAATAATGAGGGTAGGATTCATTTATTTACTTCCTTGACAGCCTCTTTTATTTGCCTAAATGCTTTATTCATTCATTCTTTATTTTAATTAATACCCAATGATTCCCTTGTGGCTGAAGGGGATGAGGACTGACAGTGGTAACTTTGCTAGGTGCTGTGAGTGAATTTGCTTCTGCACATATACAACCAGGCAAAAGTACGAGGTGTGATTACATGACACATTTTAACTCATCAAACAAGACATCACTTATGGCTTTGTAGATTCTCTGCCCAGGTCTAAAACAATCAAAGATATTATCTTTTTTTTTTTTTTCTTGAATAATAGCTCACCATTCATTTCAGAGATATCTTAACGAGACCAACTACACAGTATATTTTATTTTGTTGTCTTCTGATTCTACTCTTATTTTTCTTCTGTGGGAAAAAAATTTAAAAGACTATAAATGCTTGCTATCACTTTTTTAAGCAATAACTGTTAATACACAGATCATCAAAATAAATATCACTCTCAATGGAAAACATTTACCCTTCCCAGAATAAAATGTGGATAGTGTTGTTTTTCTCCTTCATAATATTTTTAATTCGTATTTTCCAATGATAATGTGAGAAAAATAACCAACCTAAACGCTAATAATATCAGGTCAAAACTTGAGGTCTTTTGCTCACTGATTATGAAATTAAATTTTCACTGAACAGAAGTGTAGGTATGTTTTGAGAGCACCCATAGAAAAACTATGGGGATGTAGACTGAAGGAAATATGAAAATGCATCTCATGGAAGAGGATTAGCTGTAACTACCTTCAAGAGAATATCATAGTCAGTCATAGCTATGTGACTACCTATGTAAAGTTGTTTGTTTTGGTTTGTTTTGCTTTCATTTAATACATATCTTTCTACATCATACTGCATCCTATATCTCTGACCTGTTCTCTGGTACAATAAGCTGAAATTTTGATATTTTTTTCGTTTTTTTTCAGGCAGTGCCTAAAAATAATTATTAGCTGAGCATTTTGCTCATTGGTTTGGACAAAAAAAAACAACTATTAAATACATAAAAATTAACACTAGTAATATCAACAACAGAAATAATAATTACTGGAAGTGAGGAAAATTATAATATTAACAACAATAGCAATAATAAGAAACTAACACCTCTCATACAGGTTAAGAGATTTGCAACATGAATCACAAAATCATCACAGTGTCCCTCCATCATTTCATCAAACATCAGCACAGCAATTTCCATTTATACTAAATTAAGCTGTGTAATTCATATAAATTTTTGTTTGTTTGTTTTTGTTATGTGGCAATACTTAAAATTTTCAATCCTGTACCAGTTCTTAATGAACAAGATTCTGAATATACAGAAATGGAAAAAGACAGTCCCTCTTCATAAGAACTAAAGTTTAAGAGGGAATACAAAACAACAACAGCAAAAACCCCTGGTAAGCAGAACCACACAAATATATAATTATAAACAAGTGACATTGGTTGGTATGATAAGCTCTATACATTGTGAAACAGTCTGTGATTTTGTCTAGTGATTTTTGTCAGGCCCAAATAATTTTCAAAAATCATTTTCTTCATTCTTCTCTTGTTGCACCTTCTTTTGGAATTGCACCTTCTTTTGGAATTGCAGCTCTTGTATTTTCTATCGAGGCAGCAAATATCTCATTTGGAGGCTTCAGAGAATTTGAAAAGACAACCCGAGTTTTCTAGACTTTCTCCTTTTCATTAAAATTGTTATTGCCACATTCATTTCCAGAGCAGTTTATTCTAAATTGCTACTCTGAATATTTCTGATTCTGTCTTCTTGCAATCCAGTCAAAGATGACTGAAATCTGATTTTAATGAGATGTTGTAGTAGGTCACTTGAGGTATTAGTTTTTCTAGCTTCTGAAACAAAAATAAATTTTACGTGTTCTTATTTTTTTTTCAAATTTTGCTCGTCATGAATCAAAAAAAGCAATGTGAATAAAAAGGTGTATTGAATTTGAGTGAAAGTCACAGTCCAATTATTTCTGCGAGTGCATGTCCTTGTCAATGAATGACTGAAAGAATAGTGACACAAGGGATTGGAACTGGCATCTAAAATCTTCTCCTCAGGTTAACAGTTCCATCCCACTAGAGTTTAGTAGTGGCAGAAGTTGTTAATTACTACAGGTATTTTAATTTCCAGAAAGCAGTTCCCTGAATCTGTCCTTGAAGATGAATGGTCTCATCACAAAAAAAAAATCATTCTCGTCTTTAAAGACAGTTGTAGAGGGCATGGTGTGGACAGCTGTCCATCGTGTAGGACTCTAGAACATTTCCGAAGTTCAGATACCTGTATCAACAATGTGTCAACTAAACATCCCAGAGACAGCTTGGGACCATGTTGTCTCCTGAGCTTTACATTCTGCTGCACAGGATAGGCAAGATTTCTGAGTGAGGTTTATCTTCATACTGATCTAGGAAGTAAGCTTGATTTGTCTAGATGGCATCATGCTAAAGGAGGTATCCACTGCTGTAAGACAACTTCAGCATTTTATATTTTAGATCCCTTATCACCTTGTCGCAGTTTGGGGTCAGGGCAGCCCCCAGACTGATAACAGACCGCTCTCTTTTAACCCCCCTCCCTCCCCAAAGGGGAGAGAAAAGGAATAAGGGAGAGAGACTTAGTGATTCGAAAAAGGAACTAAAGCAATTTAATCAAAAAATGAAATGAGGTATATACAAATATATACAAATATATACACAGCCAGTACCGAACCCAACCTCCCCCCGATGGTAATTACGTCACCCTCACGGACGCTGTGGAGGAGCTGGACTCTGGCACCGGGCCTTCAGGATCAGGATCGAAACGAGAGAGCGAAAGAGCAAGCAAGAGAGCCAAAGCAAGAGAGCGAGAGAAGAAGAAGAAGAAGCAGCAGCAGAAGAAACAGAAGAAGCAGAAGGAGCAGAACGAACCTCTCGACCCCCAAACTTTATATACTGGATATGACGTGTATGGCATGGAATACCTCGTTGGTCAATTTGGGGTCACCTGTCCTGTCTGCTCCTCCCCACAGGTGCGGTCTTACACTTTCTGCACCCCCCAGTGCAACACACAAGTTCTAGCAGTGGCCTTGGTTTTGCATTCCACCCCTGGCAGTAACTGTAAACATTAGGTGTTATCTCTGCTAGAAGCAGAGACTGTCTGCAAAACATGCCTCCAACTCCAGAAAGTGCAGTTAGTTAGAAACTTAAGCTAAAAAGCAAAATCACTGAACTGAATTTGCTTGCTTTTCACCCAAACCAGGACACACCTTCCTGTGTTATTCCTGCATTTTGGGCAGAGCTGTATCTGCACTTCACAAGGCAGCATATTGGTCCTTCTGCACTACAAGGGTCATCGAAAGTGTAACTGATCTATATTTATGTGCTTTCTTTCTATTTAAAATAGCTTTTGTCTTCAGAGTCAATCTTTCTATAAGAAAAGCTTTTAGAATTTGTTTGTAAATATACATGATGAGTGGATGTTATTTCAGCAGAGATTTCACAGTTGTACTAAAGAAATTAGTGATTCTGAGTGAAAGAATCTAAGATCACACATGCATCAAAATGGGAGAGAGATGGGAGAGAAATAGGCAAAAACAGATCCTTGAAGGCAAGAATAAGGATTTACCAAGTGACTGTTGAAGGAAGTCAGAAGCCAGTGTGGCACTTGGGTAATAGAGTGACATCATGGAGAGAGGCCAGGAAGAAAAAGCTACTAGCCATAACATGTTGGGACTTAAGGGAAGGTGATACATGAGAGCTAAGAAAGAATAAGAACGCAGGAAGATATTCACCAGAAGGACTCAGATATTCACCAAAGATTAACAACAGGGGAGGTGAGCTAAAGATGGACTTTTAATGTAATCGAGAAAAAGAATTGATAATGTTCCTTTTTCCTTTGCTTGCTCTCTCTTATGTTCTCTTCTCACTTGCCCCAAGCAGCGTTTTGTCTTTAAAGGATATGAGAGATTTCATGTGGCCTGTGAGATTCCATTAGTGATATTACGGATATTTTGAAAACACTCAAATATTAGAGTGACGATCTTCAGTATAAGGAGATGTACTGTCTCATGAAGTAATGAAATGAAGAAGGTGAAATAGGCAGAGTGCTTCCATAAACTAGAAAAACTTAGACAACTCTAGCAGATTTAATATCTTTCAGACCTTATAGAGCACTATATAAGACTCCCTGATTTAAAGCTATCTTTCTGGACTTAAGCCAGGAGAAAATAAAGGAGAGTCCAAATTTATGAGCTATTCAACAGATTTTATGTTATTTTTTTTCAGGTAGATTAATTTACGTAGACATATGCATACTCACTTGCAAAGGCAGTGGACAGATGCTTGTCAGGCTTGTTTAACTGACTGTCAAACTTTTAGCCAAGGAGCCGTATACATACAGCCATACACATATTTTATATCACTGGCAAGAGCATGGATTGGAATCTACCAGTTTCCATTAATCATGCTGTAATTCACAAATTGTTCACTACAGTCATCAATCAGACCTATATGTGCAGTGGAATTTATGAAGAGTAAATTAATGTACCTTATTTGATTAGTCATGTTGTGTGATAATACCAGATCTCAGTATTTTCCTCTTTGTGGATAATTTTAATCAGTGCAAAAATGCCCATGGTATCAGTGCAGCCATCAGAGTTTTAAACAAAAGCTCATATTGCTTTTTCTGATGGGATAAAGGGAAAAGTGATCATATAGAGCCTTGGAACTTGATGAGTTGTCTACTTTTTATGTTCTACTGTAGCTTATACTGTGAAATTTATATATTTTTGTAAGCTTTTAGTTTCGGGATCACTGGCCATGGAAAGATGATCAGTTCCAGGTGACCAGCAATCATCAAAACTTCTAAACCTTTTAGTTTTTTGTTTTGTTTTTCTCATTAATCCTTACAGTCAGAGAAAATAGAGCTCCTCCTATAAATTCTAAAATATACAGTGGCCCAGTAAAGCCAGTAGCAAACCAAGCCGTTTCTGAGGAACAGTTCCTTCAAACTGGAGATTGAACTGTGCAGAAATGTTCACCATACTGTAACTTGTTAATACAGAACTGCAATGGATAAGTGAAATAGAGTGGAGAGGAATTTTTTTTTTTTTTCAGGATTACATTTGTCATAATGCTGTGGGATTTAGAAAGACTACAAATGAAGTTGCTTTAAATGTCAATATGGAAGATAATAGTTTATTTCAATAGTTAATAGTCACCAACTTGATGTACTGAAACCTTGCTTGGAAGCAAACCCTGTGCAGTGCTCTAGGAAAGATTTCTTAACAAATTGTTTTAATTTATATTGTCTCTTATTCTGTGGTTTATTATTTAAAAAATTAATGGTGTTAGATAGTTTTATTTTTAGTCTAGCTTTTAAAATTACAAACCTTGTCAGTAGTTCTGACTTGCTCACCTTGGAAGAAAAGTTAGAGGTACTTTAATGCCTTCTGTTTTTTCGTCTTTTTCACATTAACCTACCAGGATTGCATTTGAGATTCTTGGCAAGTGGAGTTGTTAAACCTTCATAAAGACAAACTAGTAGTAGGGCTTTATTAACCTTCTTGGAAGACCAGATTTAAGAGGTATAGCATATTTAAATTTATTTACATCAACATTTGTCTAATATTTCTAAAAAAACCAGGAAAACTGAAACCCTCTCTACACCACTCAATTTACCCCTTCAACAAGTTTGTAGAGATAGGTTCTCAGTGACCAGAACCTTCTAAGTGTGAAAATTTCTGTATCTTCAGATAAGAACCTTGAAAGAAAGTTATATTGTAACATACTGAATCATACTAGATTATATTTAATCATCTTAAGTGGTAACCACATCCTTCCTTCTTAAAATAAATTTACTCGGATCACATCAAAGTAACAATCCCAAATGATGATTGATCTGTGTAACTGTGATCTCTGTACTTTTCTGCTTGTCGTGCTTTAATCCCATAAGCTATGAAGATGCAGCAAAAAGATAACCTTCCTGGTTACATTTTGCCAGGTTATACTTGTATGATCTTATGTCTGACAGCAGGTAGTCTATAATTGTATTAAGGATGAGAATATGTAACAAGAAAAACCAGGAGATGTGGCTTAAGATCTTAAAAAATAGAACGACCTATTTATTTCTCATCACACGTCTCCTCTTCTGTTTAAATAGCTTACTACCCCTCAAGTTAGGAAATGAAGTAGTTGACAGATGAATCATGCTACGCACATGTATTAGAAATATATACACTTGAGACAAGAGGTTATTAAAATGCCTGTATGCTACTTTTTTTTTTTTTCTGGAAAGAGTGAAAAAAATCTTCTCAAATACATTTGTGGTTTTACGAAAGCCCAGATTAATTAATAAACACTAATTATTTTCTATATATGTCAAATAGTAAAACCTACATTTGAATTTTCATATACTGATTTTATTTCTCAGTAAAACACCAATTCCATCAATGTTAACAGGTGGATTGTCTTGGAAGTACCAAAAGGTGATGGATCTATATACTCTAGAGATATCAGGTTATTAAAACCGTGGTAAAGTGATGAGCCTGAAGCCATGACCATTGCTGTTGCCTGATTGGCTTTGTGGGCCATTGGATTCAGCTTCCTTCATACTCTGTGTTTTTCCTCCCATTTGTACTTCTTTGTAGGCAGTTGTCTTGTAACTTTTCATTTTCTTCTGCTTGACAACATTTTCCCTCTTGTTTATGCTGTTCTGTTCTTTATTTTCTGGTTTGTTTTTTTTTTCACACTTTAATGCTGGAAAAACAAAACCATTACATGATATTCTCCTACATGCCTACATTCATGAGTAATGAAATGAAAGGATAAAAGAAGCTTTCATCTCATTTGCTACATTTCTGTAAACACTGAAGGTGAAGTGTAAATTAGACCTAAGTTGGTTTTGTTTGATTTGTAGGGTTTTTTTCCCCCTGACTTTTCTTCTTTATTCTTTAATGGGAGTTGATCTTGGCGTTCTTCTTTAGCTGAATAAATTTTTTAAAGTTTAGGAAATTTTTAAAAAAGCCAAAATAAGCAATCCTCAACAGACAAGAAGAAGAAGCAGCTAAAACAAGTATTGTTATTAATATATAAAATTGATTACTTCTTTTTTAATGGTCCTTCTATACTATCTGAATTCTTTGTGATTTGCTCTAGTTTTGTCCTGCTCTGGCAGGGGGGTTGGACTCAATGATCTTCAAAGATCCCTTCCAACCCCTAACATACTGTGATTCTGTGATTCTTACATCTCTAGTCAGAATGGAAAAACACAGATTGCATTTCTTAACTAAGATAATCTTAGGCTGTGAGTACGTCTGTACAAAATGTATGTCTCTTCTCAGACAGTTATTTTCCAGCACTTCTTTCTACTGTATGGTATCCCAAATAAATTATTTCTTTTCAGATCTAAACTGCCTAACAACTGTATGAAGTTTCCAGTGATGCCTATGTAGCTTGTAGATGCTACAAAGAACCCAGAACAAGATGCAGTAGAGTTACAAGGCTGAGTCTAGGGTAAGATCTTGGATCAAGCGAAACAGTAATTCTATTCTACCTATAGGACTATGACAAGGTCTTTGAACAGCATGACACTGTCATATGAGCAGCAGTGGCTTTGATCAACACAAAACTGAGCATTTTTTGCAATAAAGTCAGATACATAAGCCTGAAAATGAACATTAATGTGAAGTCACTGAGGACACTTTCAGTTCAGTAACTGCTGGCAATTTCTTTTTTTCTGCTTTTTTTTCACTGAGGTTAAGGTCTACAGTTGTCCCATCTATGAACTACTCTCTCAGTATAGCCACTTTTCTAACTTAGAAACCTCTGGTGAATCCTTATCAGTGGTAGTCATTGTTTGTCAGCAAATTTAATATTTTTAGCAATGTTTTAGTAGAATTGTGTACATGTGCACGTCTTTTTATGTATGCACAAATGGAAGAAAATGCAGTTTAAAAGTAGAGTATCATACAAAAATATATGAAATAATAATCAGAAAATACTAGCAAGATGAGATTATTTACATTTTACCTGTTGAAGAAATGGCTACCCTTATAAAGCATCTTTTAACCCCAACCTACATGTCTTCTTTTTGCTGCTTGCCCAGTGCTGGAACTTGGTAGTGATAAGGAAAGTTCTGCCCCTGTGCAGGTACGATATATTTCCTTTTCATTCCTGCTGGGGATGTTTCTGTGCTGGGAATGGTGCTAGCTTATCAAAGGAATGATCTAAGAAAGATTTTAGAGAAGGTTATAAATTTCTGGTGGGAAGATATCCCACTTAAGTGAAATATAACCCAGACCCCTTACCCTTTTATCTCTTTTGTTTAACTGCAAACTATTAAAGATGTAAAGATAAAAGGGAAAGAATACATAGTTATAGGGCATGAAACCAGGTTTAGGCAAATTTAGTCTTCCACTAGCTACATTGACAAACACATTGCCCAAATCTTTATGCATGTCTAGTATAAAGAAAACAAGACTATTTAGCTGTTTCCCAGACTGCAGAGCTGTCCAGTCTGTTATAAAAAAAAACAACTAAACACAACAAAAAAACCCCACCACAACAACAAAACAAAAACAACAACAAAAACATAACCACATCTAAAAAAAATATTTTTGTTTTGAGTGTGCAAAATATTTGTTCTGGATGTTAAGTGGTTGTCAACAATAACAATTTTTTGCAGTTCAGCCTGAAAACATGCATCTTCTCAAAAGGGATGTCTGATACAGCTATTGTACTGTAGTCAGAATCACAGAATGTTAGGATCTGGAAGGGACCTAGAAGATCATATAGTCCAACCCCCCCGCCAGAGAAGGATCACCTAGATGAGGTCACCCAGGAACACATCCAGGCGAGTTTTGAATGTCTCCAGAGAAGGAGACTCCACAACCCCCCTGGGCAGCCCGTTCCAGAGCTCTGTCACCCTCACTGAGAAAAAGATTTTCCTTGGGTTTACCCTAAACCTCTTGTGCTTCAACTTGCACCCATTGCCTCTTGTCCTGTCATTGGATGACATTGAGAAGAGTCTGGCTCCATCCTCCCTACACTCACTTTTAACATATTAATAGACATTAATGAAGTCCCCCCTCAGTCTCCTCTTCTCCAGGCTAAAGAGCTCCAGCTCTCTCAGCCTCTCCTCATAAGGGAGGTGATCTATTCCCTTCATCAACTTGGTAGGCCTGTGCTGGACTCTCTCCGGTAGCTCTCTGGCCCTCTTTAACTGGGGTGTGCAAAACTGGACACAGTATTCCCAATGGGGCCTCACCAACACAGAGCAGAGGGGCAGAAGAACCTCCCTTGACCTGCTCACCATACTCTTCTAAATGCATCCCAAAGCTCCAAAGGAAAATTGGCACCGGGTACGAGTCTGTTCTCCTTCTCCTTGGCACGAATTCTCTGACCAGCTCATCACTGTGATTTTTGGAACACCCCCTGCCAGCCGTGTAGGGTTTTTTTTCCCAACACCCCGTTTTCCCCATGCCCTGTGGAGGGCACCAGGGAGCCAGCGACCACCATGTCTTTACCCTCCCAACCTGCCAGGCCACCATTGCGAGTTTGACTNAAAAAAAAAAAAGAAAGATGTGCTCTGGGAAATTACTGAAATGTGACTTAGGTTCATATTTATTTTGTCAACAAAACAAATGCACATCAAACTTCAGGAATACTCTTTACTTTAAATATTCATCTATAAAAAAAGCATAATGCTTTCATGATATATCTAGAGTTCATATTATGGTCATATAACAGATCTATTCTGGTCTATTAATGCCTATAATGCAGTGAAAAGGTACCTGAGAGGTGCTTAGCTGCCAGGAATCCATCAACATGCAACTGCTGTAATGTAAATGTGAAAAAGCTTCTCTGTTCAGTCTAAGTTTACTAGTAGCCATATACTCCTAAGTAGAAAAACGTACTGCCCAAATTAATAACCTCGATCACCTAGTGACATACCTTTACCCCACACCTAGTAGCACATCTTTAGTTTGCTTTAAACACAGCTCATTATTGCATTCCTTTACAAATCATATGAGGATAAAAATTGTCTCAGAGGCCTCATAGCATTTGGAAATTGTAACTAAAGCAGTAAATTTAAACAGAGACTGACAAAAATGCACATTTCTTTCCTCTTTTAATGCAGTTGTCTGCAACTGTTATTAGCTGAAGCATAGAGATTTTACAGTACATGGAGAAATGCCTTGTGCTGTAACACCAAAGTGAGACTGATGGCCCATGACAGATACCTTTGTACTTCACCCAGCTTACCCTCATGAGAAAGAAACAAGTACACACACAAAAATTTAAATGTGGGTATACGTCATTTTTAATAGCTTATACTTCAATTTATTTTTGGTAGGATTATTTTACTTTGTTTTGGTTTTCCACATGATATTTTTAATTTGAAATACATAGAGGATTTTAGTTTCTGAAAGCTTATAGAAAATTTAGTGTATTTGGTACCTTCATTCCAAACAGTTCTCTAATATTCTCAAACAGTCACCAGAATGTCTGGCTGTCTGCGATGAATGGTTGAATATTTTTTGTGAAGAATGGAATGCACTATGTTGCTGAAATCACATTAAAAAAGTATTTAGTGATATGGAAAAAGGCTCTGGGATCTTGGATGTCAGTTCTAGGAGAGATAAATTTATAGGTGGAGCAATCTCTCTCCTAGAACTGACATCCGAGTTCCCAGAGGCTTTCTCTGTAACACTAAGGAATTTTATTTTTTTTTCATGCATTTCCAACATTACAGTATAATGTACAGTAAATGTGCTGGTTTGAACAATTTCAGATTTATAACAATAAGGAGAAACTTGGGCTTAGAAACTGCCCACCTCAATGCTCCAGAATGACTAAATAACTTGGGGTTTCAGTAGTAGTTTGCTTAAGAAAGAGGAAGGAGCTCTTTACAATGAAGATCAGAAGAAATCAGAGTTCAAAATCAAATCATCATATTTGCTTTTAAAGGGAACCTATGTGTTCATAATGAGTAAATGAACCAGTCTTGAAAATTAAGCTACAAAGTCTCCATACATCTAAATTGGACGTTTGTTTGTTGTTGTTTTTTTTCCAGTTCATCACTATTTTTATGTTTCCTTTACATTTTGCTTACTACCGTAACTCTCTTATCAATACCTACATTCTCAAAGAAACTGCCCAAGCCTGTACCTTTTTCCTTAGAAATTACTGTGAATTTCCTGAGTCTCTTAAATACAACAGTCAATATAAGTCTGAAGGAGTTTGCCATTGTTTTGAATAGATATTTGTTTTGGTCTCACTGATTTCCAATAACCTTACTGTGTCAGACCACCCAATGCTGTTTTACTTAAATAGAGGAAAGTCCACACAATATCGTCTCTTTCCTCCACAGGTATAATGGAATTATAGTATGTAGGGCCTTATACATTTTTCATTGCAGAAGTACATCTTTTAAATAAGTTTTTTATTAGACAATTGTATTCTGAACACATTTGGGCATGGAAAAGTAAATATTTTTATGTGGAAATTCTCCAGATTTGAAAATTGGTCAGCCAGGGATCTCATTTATCATAAAAACCTTAATTATTAAAAGGCACTCATGTTATATTGACCTTTTTCACATGCGTAACTCTAAAAGAATAATGAAACAAGTGACTCCATAGATTATTTTAAAAAATAATATTGAATTACTTCTATAATATTTAAATTAGCTATTAAGAAACAATTTAAATTATATGAAAACATTT
>VYZU01072992.1:2913-13715 GCA_013401355.1 Ceyx cyanopectus | reverse complement strand
GAAGAGGAGGCTCAGAGGGGACCTTATTGCTCTCTACAACTACCTGAAGGGAAGTTATAAGGAGGTGGGGGTCAACCACTTTGCCTAGTTAAAGATGACAGGATGAGGGGGAATGGCTTCAAGTTGCACCAAGGGAAATTTAGGTTAGATATCAGGAAGAATTTCTTTACAGAGAGGGTGGTTAGGCATTGGAATGGGCTGCCCAAGGAGGTGGTTGAGTCCCCATCCCTGGAGGTGTTTAAAAAACGTGTAGATGTGGTGCTGGGGGACATGGTTTAGGGACCCTGGCAGTGGTGAACAGTTGGACTTGATGATCTTAAAGGTCTCTTCCAGCCAAATGATTCTGTGATTCTGTAGGCTGAAGCAGGAACATAGGCTTGGTCCTATTTTGTATTTGTGGCATAAATCTACATCTCAGTATGGAAGACCTAAATTGTAGTGTTCAATTTCTGTGAGTCAGCTCTTTTTATTAATCTTTGGTTTTCTTACCTCTCCATTTTTAAGCAGTAGCCTATCAACTGCAAGCTGCAACTACTTTCTTTACTAACAAAAGTAATGCTGCTGTAGTTAGAAGGGTTAATAATGTGAGTTAACGAAGCAGAATTTACCAGTGAGGTTGAATATCCGTTAAAATAAAATGTGAGAAATCGATCAATTACTGCATCCTGTAAATTGCCCTGATGTTTTAGGTTGCTTCAGCATAATGGTATGAGCCAATCAACCAACCAGTCCATGGCCACCAGCAAGGGGAGGTCCTGCTCCCACTCTCTGTCCCCATCCCCTGTACTCCTCCTCCCAGATAGGCATTTCTGCCACTTGCAATGCACACTAACTCTCCACAGGCTCCTCTGAGACGTGATTCATCTTGCCCACCTTGGCAGAAAACTAATGCAGCTAAAAGGGACTGATTTTCTGCTGGGTGAATGAGCTGAAAGAAAAGGAGGATGGCTCCGATGAGCTAAGCATATGATGCAAGGCAGGTGGTGGCACCATGTGGCCAAGAACAAGAGAGTGGGAGGGGGAGAGAAGAAAGGACTAGAATGGAGAGGAATCAAGATCTGCCTCTTTGAGGATCAAGAAGCCATGAGATAGGCACATCTACTCCTAGAAATGCAACATTGGATTGTGATTTTGCTGTATGAAGTGTTGAGTGACAACACCAACTTGAAGCATTCCCACCTTATGACCACCAAAGCAAACAAAAAGTTGCTATGAATATTATTAGAATTCACAATGAGTAGTTTGTGTGTTGGTGGCAATAGGACGCAAGTCCAGTAAAAGCATTGGATTAAAAATGACTGTGCCTCAATTAGCAGAATAATAATTTAATTGAATCTCATGTTAATAAGTGAAAATAAGTCAATGTGTAGAAACCACCCCTCTTTTTGGTATTGCCAACCATGGTGGGGAAGTGTTGACTGAATGGGGCACCAGCACAGGGTCCTCTGAGAACCTCCAGTTCAGATGAATGGGTTTATTCCATTGGAACAGCTGAAGTGTATAGAGCATTTCATCTTATACTCACTCAAGTTTCAAACAACACACTTAGGTGTTCCCTTGTGGGGAAGAATCTTCCTTTGGGAACAGTGGTTACCTGGGATGAGCATGTTCCACTAGTGATAGGCCAAAGAATTTTTGGTGAGGACAAAGTCTAGCTCTTCTCTAAATGTGTGTGAGATCTCTCCTGTCTATTACATCTATGAGCGTCATCCTATTCCTGGGTACCTTTACAGCAAGATAGGGACTCCAAACAGTAACAAAAACATGCAGTGGTCTAACTGCTAACATAATAGTCCTAATGATCTGAACTTGGGTTTGCTTTTTAGCCTTAAAAATGCTTATTTCAGTTCTAGGAAAACTGAGTGGCTGGTGACAGAGCTCTGGAACAGGCTGCCCAGGGGGGTTGTGGAGTCTCCATCTCTGGAGACACTTAAGACCCGCTTGGATCTGTTCCTGGGTGACTTAGTCTAGGTGATCCTGCTCAGGCAGGGGGGTTGGACTAGATGATCTTCTAGGTCCCTTCCAGCCCCTAATATCTGTGATTCTGTGATTCTGTGAGGTTATATACAGAAGAAAAATTACAATTCCACTGTATTCTGAGTTTGGAAGAGATTAATAGATTCATAGAACGTTAGGGGTTGGAAGGGACCCAGAAAGATCATCTAGTCCAACCCCCCTGACATACAGGATCACCTCGAAAAGAGGTTGGTTGGTTGTTATTTAACTGTGTTTTTTCACCGCCTTGGAAAAAGTTAATTTAGAACATAATAAGCTATTAGTATATCTGTAAAGGCCAAAACATAAGCTTCCTAATGACAGCAGTGGTTAGGATGCTTATCCTCCACATAAAGTAGTGATGTAAGGACATAAATACACTAATTGACACAAAACAATACAAAAATATGTAGCAAAGATCTGTGGGAAACAAATCAGATTTTGTGTGTGCATAGAGACAGCCAGGTAAAAGTGAAAAAGGCAGAGGCTTGCAGTGATAATGTGCTGTGGGCCAACATACTTTGTGCAACCCGTATTTCGAACTCTCCTGATACAAATATGGGTCTTGTTTGAAGATGACTACCTAGGAAAGTCTGCTAAAATGACGGTGGGGCACTGCACTCTGGGACTTGTAGTCCCTGGGGCCCTTGATATTCATAGGAGAGAAACTGTGATCATCTACATTTTGTACTAACTAGATGTAGCTCTCCTAAAGGGAGTGAGAAAGTCCCAGTGAGACATTGGAAGGTTCCTACCATAGGGAAGATGGACATCTTGGAAAAATTAAATTAATCCCATAATGGTATATAAAACTGTACACCACAGCCTTTTAAAGTATTCCTAACTCTCAGGAGACTTAATCAATGTTACACAAATTACAGAAACATTTAAGAAGGTTGATATAAAGAAAAAGCCCATGCTTCTGTCCCTGTGGAATGTTAACAATATCAAGACAAGTTGCCTATCCAAAATACGAATGAAATTACATATCTTCTGCCAAAGTTGATGAAATTATGATGGCTAAATATCAGTTTTCTCCTATTTAAGGGGAAATCTATGTTCAAGTATGCCTTGAAGTTCTTCAGGTTCATTAACAAGGTCAAAATCAATGTTATTTTACTGTTTGGAATCATTTTTGGCGGAACAATGAAAAGAAACCATAGTAGAAGTAGTCTTAATATAATCATTTTCTTTTCATTGTTCTTTATGGGAAAATAATTTGGCCCGAAATTTAGTGGTCCCATCAGGGAGGTGATATCTTTAAAAAGGTGGTCTGAAGGACAGGTTTTACTGTACTTTAATAGGCTTATAGATTAATATAAATCTTAATATTCATAATCTGTACTATTCCTTTTCTCAATATCTCATCCATCTATACATCTATTTGTAATGTATGTTTCAAACACAAGTTAAACTCAATTTTATTGAAAGTACTGATAGTGCTATAGGGATAATAATTTCTGAAAAAAAGTCAGGAGGTCAAATGTATAGTTAGTTCTATCTTGAAAACAATTCTATTAAAAAAAAAACTATTGTACTTTGTAGCTGAATTCTCAGAATATGTTTGAATATCTGATTGCCTGAAATAAAATATATCCATTAAACAAAGAGTATTATTACAATGAAATGCACAGTTATTACCCCAGTTTGTATTCCTGTGCAGTAAAAACAGTAAAAACCTAAAGCAATTCCATGTAAGTCAGTCTCAAAACCACATGTCTGTTTTTGCTAGAGCTCTTAGGAGTTTGCAAAATTAATTGAATCATTTTAGATTTTGGGCCAGAAATGCAGCATTGTAAGCTTCCTATTACAGAAAATCATGTGAGTAGTGTGTAAGCCCAATTTTCGTAGCACGCTTTTGCAGTTGACAAGAACCTAGAAGGCATAGCAGAAAGCACTTGAAATATTTGTCCCCAAGGACACCTACAATATTTATTCTAGGTGCCATGCCTTTAAATGGGAGTGGTGGTTGTCGTTTGTTGTTGTTGTCATTAGTTTTTATGTAAGCTGTACACAGGAAAATTTACAAGTGTCTGCTAATGCCTCTTTGTATTAGCAGAGAAGAGCAATAAGCAAGTGCTGCTTGTGTGAAGTGATGAACATTACTATATAATACCCAGCCATTATCTACTAACTGAAAAATTAGTTGAACTTTGGCAAATTGCATGCACAGGCCAGTACTTATCTACTTTCTGCTGATTAGAACATGAAATATTTGCATGATTTGTATTGCTTTTACAGAACTCAGGACAGAGCATGTCAAATATCCATAGTACACAAAAAAGTAATGCTGGCTACATGGAAGATACTAGACCAAATCTCGTTTCTGTTTAGTGCAAACCATGGTAACAGGCAGTAATATTGTGCAGATATAACCCAGTCCAGAAAGTCTGCTTATATTTTTTTTCCTCTTAGCAGTTCAGCACCAAATGATTAATGTATTGGCTATTACGGAGTTGTAGGTCTGTTTTGACTTTAATACAAGCTGAGCAGGAAACCCCTGTGCACCTTCTAACATGAATACCAAAATGGATTTTGTAACTAATCGACAAGATAGCCCAGATTTTGTCTGTCAACTATTAGATGGCTGATCTTGGGCTGGATTATCACAGAAAAAAAATAAAAAAAAATTGCTGGCAAGATACATCTGAATGCTGAGAAGCGTTAACAGAACTTCGCAGTCAAGCTGACCATCTGGAATAATGGACAGTATTGGCTGTCTTCCATTAGAGGGAATCATTCAAAGTCATAACAGACAGTGGTCACCAGGGAAAGAGACAGAGAGAAAGCTAGTCATTCTTTTATATTTGTGTGGAGTATTAGTGAAGATTTATTAAAACACTTGTCTTATTCCTACAATTGACAGTTGTGGTTATTAATATCTTTAGCTACCTTTGATAAAGATACTGTTTGCCGTATTTCAAATTGGTTTACAATATGATATAAAGTGCAACCTCTTTATTGTGGGATTTCAAAGTTGGAAAAAAAAAGGATAATAATATCACTGGGATTTCTGTGGCACACAGACATAATATTAAAAATAAATGTGGTTCATCCTTTAGTTGTATGACCCTATATGTGTGATGGCATAATTTTATGGATAGCTGCTTGTCTTTTTTTATTAGAAGAGTTTATTAATTCATCCACATTTCTTGGGGGGCTAAAAAGAATTCAATTATTTGTTTTTCTGTGATATTTTGCACAGTGAATTACAATACAGTTCAACTTGCAACAACCCCAGATAAAATATAATCAACAAAATCAGTAAATCTTCATCTAATTCTATTCACTGATGTTAAAATATCACTTTTGATTTTGATATTTCAAAAGAAGAATAAGCAGCACATATGTTTATTACAGAACTGCTTTAATAATGTATTTGACAGTGTTTCCTTATCAGTGCATTTTCTTTGTTTTCAGTGATAATAAATAAGAAGGGTCATTGAAAAAGCTCATGGTTTATGACCCACTTTTTTGTATTTATTAAACATTTGCCCAAGTTTTGAAATGTGTCTTGTCTCCTACAACGTATACAAGGGCTGGTTCCAAGAATTAAAATCATGTTCTAAACAATTACTTTTTTAAGTCAAAGTTTGTAACTCAAAAGTACTGCTGACAAATGTTGCTGAAATGCTACTTGACAAGCATAAGAGCGCAACATTAAGGATGAATAAAACCCTTTAAAATAGCTTTTATCCTGAACAATTCCTTTGCCATGAATAATGAACATCACCACACACACATGCAAAACACACAAGTGCCAGGCCAAGTACTGCCATTGTTTACATCTCACAGAGGAGCTAATGAAGTTACAAGGTTGTACAGCATAATCGGATAAATTTTAATATTCACCCATATATACTGAATTAGGAATCTCTAGTCAGTTATTTGGGCCTTGCTTTAAAAAAAATAATTTGGACTATGCTTAAAAAAAACCAAAACCAACAGAAGTTTTCCAGTAGTACTATTTAAAGTATCAGTAAGTGGAAGAAAACTATGATACCTATCTTTCTTGTTCCAAAATCAAACCCAGCATTTGCTAATAGCAGGGTCTGAGGCAAACTTCATCTCCACAGTACAAGATGGTAGGCTTCCCAAAGTGCAGCTGATTATTTCTGTGTGTATGCTCGTTATTCCACCCATCCAAGCTGTTGCATAATCAGATATTTTCAATGGGAAAGGAGCTAGCTTACCGAGCTTTGTGGAAATCATTTGGCATTTGCCAAAGCCTCCTGCACCCATGTGTGTACAGCAGTGAAAACCTGGAGTTTTTGCTAAGTTTTGCAGCAGTCTTCAGTCATCTTCAGTTCTCAGACATCGGAGCCTTCATCTTTCTGAGTTCTGGATGTACTGTTCGCTGCTTCGATGGTACTCATTTTAAAAGGTTAACAAACGAGAAGCTAAACCAACCATACAAATAACAGCCAAAAGAACAATTTCCGAAATGTGTTGCTATAGTGCCATTTGCAAATTAATATTCAGAAAGAGTAAAGCTAAAGGCCACCAAACCAGGTGGATGAAATAGTTCTGCATTTTATGACTCATTCTTAAATGAAATCTCTTAAATATTGCTAATGAAGCCAGTTATCATATACAGACCTGTAATGCGCCCTTTCTAAGCTGGTTCAGTTACATTTCCCTGTCTAGCAATTTACCCCAGGCCCCTATTAAATGAATTATCACGGCTCCTAAATCATCTCTGTGGGGGTTTCCACTAATCCCATCAAGACACTTACACTCCCTTTCTTCCCTCCTAGTGACATAATGAATTATTATTTCATGGGGAGCTGTTAAAGAGGCCCCTTTGGAAGAGTTTAACGTGCAGCGCGGGGAAGGGAAGAGAAGGAGGGAGGGATGGAGAGAGCTGCCTGCCGAGGAAGCTGTGGTAGGTACCGCAGCCTGGGGCTGCCACCGACCCGGACGGCGCGGAGACAAAGGACGCCGGCGCCTTGGGCTCCCTGCACCTCCTCTGGGGCTGGCTCCGCCGGTCCCCCTGGCCCTGGGGATAACAGGAGGGCTCAATCCCCTCTCCCCACTGTCCTCTGCCCTCCCCTTACCCTCGACGTTGTGAAAAGCAAATGGAAAAGGAATATAAATGTTTCCCTTAAGCAGAGGAAGCACCCCGCTCACAAACCACTTGCGGAATCCATTAGGCTAATTTATTAAACACAATTTGCCTTGTGTGACTGAACTGAGTAATGATAAAAAGCATAAATAAGGAGAAAGTAGCAGCACTGAGCTGTGGGCTCTGTGGTCCTGTTAACAATGCCCCGGATTTGCAGGGACCATATGTGACCCTTCCTTTCAGCCTTCCTGGCAACACCAAAGGTACATTGTCCAGCTTGAGGAAAGGGTACATGACTAAGTCACATTCATTCTCCCCTTCTGGAGGTGGGTACAGAATCACAGAATGTTAGGGATTGGAAGGGACCTAGAAGATCATCTAGTCCAACCCTCCTGCCAGAGCACGATCACCTAGACCAAGGCACCCAGGAACGGATCCAGGCGGGTCTTAAGTGTCTCCAGGGACGGAGACTCCACAACCTCCCTGGGCAGCCCGTTCCATAATTCTGTCACCCATACTGTGAAAAAGTTTTTCCTTGTGTTGACCCTAAACCTCTTGTGCTCCAGCTTGCACCCATTGCCTCTTGTCCTGTCATTGGATGACATTGAGAAGAATCTGGCTCCATCCTCCCTACACTCACCCTTAAAATACTTATAGACATGGATGAGGTCCCCCCTCAGTCTCCTCTTCTCTAGGCTAAAGAGCCCCAGCTCTCTCAGCTTCTCCTCAGAAGGGAGATGCTCCACTCAACCATCTTGATAGCCCTGTGCAGGACTCTCCAGTAAATCTTTGTCTTTTCTGAACTGGGGTGTCCAAAACTGGACACAATACTCGAGGTGGGGTCTCACCAGTGCAGAGTAGAGGGGGAGGAGAACCTCCCTTGACCTGCTGGCCACACTTCTCCTAATGTGTCCCAGGATGCCATTGGCCTTCTTGGCCAGTGCAAGGGAGCATTGTTGGCTCATGGTCATCCTCCTGTCTACCAGGACCCCCAGGTCTCTTTCTCCAGAGCTGCTCTCCAATAGATAGCCCCCAGCGTGTACTGATACATGGGGTAGTTCTTCCCCAGATACATCACCTTACCTGTCTCTAATGTTGACAATATCAGTAAAAGAAGCAGAGCATTAAGCAGTAGTATTTTGCCAGGAAAAGACTGAATCTAGAAATAAGGATTTCCCTTAGGCAGGATAACATTCAAGCCTCTTTTCTCTCTAATCAGACTTCTGCAGATGTCCTTCTGGGCATCACTTTGTGTCTTCTCTGTGAAGAGCTATAATGCAGGGTGATAGCTCAAGGTTGGTCACTGAGTTGAGAACACACAAATGGCCATGGGATTGTTTCTGTGACATCAGGACATCACAGCAGGCACAACGAAGACAACATTCACAGGTCTGAAAATCAGGTTTACAGCAAATCCAGAAGGGAAAAGAGACCTGAAACAAGTCCTGATATACAGCTCAGATTTATTTTACCTTCCCTGCTTGTCAAATGTGTAAGATGCATCAACAGAGCGATCACCTGTAGTGTGTTTGCCTGAAGAGCAGGAGCAGAGCACTCTCAGATGAGATGTCTCAGCTGCTATTTACTTCTGTAGGCTGATGGCAAGTATTAGATCATAGTTCTGTGAGGTCAACTATGTAAGACTTGTAATTTTGCATAACCGTGTTCTAAGCTCTTATAATTGATTTGATCAAGACTTGTAAATTTTTCAGATTAAGGGTGTTTTCAGTTTATACACTAAACTACATTAGCTAATGTAAAATATTTAAGAACTCTATGAAAGCTCTGTCTGTGTAGTTTACTCTCCAACAGTAGCCAAATGCACCTACTCATGGAAAGTTTAAAGGCAACACTTCTTTTTTGTCAATCATCCATTTAGGGACTTTGAGCTGTGTTGGAATCATATTTATTCACATTTGGTAGTCCTACCTGTCATAAATGTGTCTAATCTGCTTTTAAATACATATAAACTTGGGGCTTCCTCAACAGCTTGCTTGCAAGTTATGTTCATGCTTCATGTAAAGGTACTCTGTTTTAAAGCAACTTCCTGATATTCTGGTTGCCCAAACCTGGTTGTCATTCAGTGATTTTACATCTCCACCATTTCCTCACTCAGCTGTCTCTTTTCCAGACTGACATCTTTTTGTTTTAAATCCATTCGGTTCCTTTGACCACCCTCTTTGCCCTCATCAGTACTTGTCATTCTTCAAAACATGCACTAGAGGTGAAATTGTGAAAATTTAAATAGCTGGTATAAAGACAGAATCAAGTCACAGTCCTTTGGTAAGGTCCATATACAGAGCACAAATAGATGAGTATAATATGATAAAGAAGATGGTGGTGGCTGTATGTTTGCATTTGTACAACATAGAATTTCTGGTTTTGATTAATAAAATCTATGAGAAGGAAGAGGTGCTATATATATAGCTGCTACTGTCACTCTGTAGACTAATCTGTGCTCCTCACTGACTACTCCATTCCTAATTTACTATAGAGCTGTCTAGTACTGAAAGAAAACATACTCCTCCCTCATAAAGTTTAGAAATGAAGGATGGTTTTGTGCACTGTGTAGAGGAAATAATTAGGAGTCTCAGTAGTTCCAGTTGTGATAAGAGACACGGTGAGGGTAGAACAGTGTTTGCTCTCTAATCTTTACTTGAAAAACTATAAATACTCCCTTGAAATTGTTATGCTCTGTCAGGTAAAACCAGACGTGCATGAAACATTACATTTTAAATTTATTATATGTTTCTGTTTGCAAGAATTTCTATTTCCTTAAATAGTTTGAATCTCCATCCTAAACAGTAGTAACACTGTCAAAATTAAATTCAACTGTAACCCAAGAAAGTCTGCCAAATTTTAGAGTGGCAAAACCAGCTTCCAGCTTGGGAAGTTTAGCTTGATTTAATGATGCAGATTTAATATTTCAGGCATCTAAAAATTTGTGGTGTTTTAGATTTGTGACAAAATTTTCAATGTAGTCAAATTAAATCCATTCTCAACTGAACTCTTGAAAGATTTGCATCCTTAAAACCAAACACATTCTACTATATGCATGATTTGAAAATGGACAACTACCCTGATGAAGAGATAACTGTGGTCTGTGACTATTGTCAGTGTCAAGATTGAGGTTTGGACCAGCCACTAGACAAAAGACAGATGTTCTCTGTTAACTCCCCCTCCCTTCCCAAGGAGGAAGGCAAAGGGAATAAAGGAGAGGGACTTATGGTTTGGAAAATAAAATTTTTAAAGCTTTAATAAAAAAAAAAAAGGAATATATACAAATACAAACAAAATCAATATTGAACACAACCCTCCTGATGGCAAGTATATTACAGTCACCAATGATGCTGTGAGCAGGCACTAGGAGAGTCTCAGGCTGGACTCAACAGCAGGTGGGATCTAGATTCAAGACCTGGATTGGAATCCAAGACAAAATGGACAGATTCGTCCTTGGATGCCATCCACTGAAGAAGAGATCTTAACACTTGTAATCCCTCAGCTTTATACTGAACATGACATATATAGGATGGAATCACTCATTGATCAGTTTAGGGTCACCTGCTCTGTCTTCTCCTCTCTGTAGGTGTGGCCTTTTACTTTCTTCAACACTAGTATTGTACACCAGGTTTAGCAGTGACCTTGGTCTGCACAACAGCAAGTGTAGGCAAGAGCCCTTCTGCACACCAATCCGTGGTAGTAACTCTAAGCATAGAACATCATAATTTATGGAACAACACAC
>VYZU01072991.1:87728-167987 GCA_013401355.1 Ceyx cyanopectus | reverse complement strand
AAGGGGGCTGAGGAGCAATGCTTTTTTGAAAAGGATGTGTAAGAGTTACTCAAGTTGTCATTTTCTAAGTCTTTTGAATATTAAGTTGTACTGCTAGGGATTGTGCATTGGCTATTCACAGATATTAGGGGTTGGAAGGGACCTAGAAGATCATCTAGTCTAACTCCCCTGCCTGAGCAGGATCACCTAGACCAAGTCACCCAGGAACAGATCCAGGCAGGTCTTAAATGTCTCCAGAGATGGAGACTCCACAACTATGAACTGAATTGTGAAATTACTTTAGCTGAAGGCTTCCTGGGCTGGCACAAGAGCCCCTCTTAAGTCTGTGTCTATTGTTTTAATTCCATGGTGTTGGATCTTGGCAAAGCTGGACAAAACATACTTTTGTTAGCAGTCTGTCCAGATGCTGTATTCTTTATTTATGGTTGATGTTACTGCTGTAGGCTTGATGAACAGGGCTTCAGGTGCATATGTTGACATCAGGATGGGAAGTAACACTTGGCACCTACATGCTGCTCCTCCTCAAGCTGAATTCATCTGTGCCTGTGACTCTAGGGGCCAGGAATCCAGCTGAGTTCTCCAAGCCACATATCTCCTCCCAGCCACACATACTACCTTCTTCAAGAACAAGCAGTTACTCTGAGAGCAAATTGTGAAAAATGCTTCTGCAGAGTCCTTTAATTTGTTACTTTAATTTGTTGTGCTTAAATTTGCATTTCAGATACATTAGGAAGGGAGGAGAAGTCAGAATGCTACATAGGAAGGTGAAGGGAAAGACAAGGAGAGATTATATTATATTCTAGAGAATACAAGTTACTTGTTTTGGCTTGGCTGGTGTATAAAGATGATTAAATGAAGGCATGGCTTTTTCTAGGAATACAAAGACTTAATTTTCTGCTTGTTAGAAACTTTTGGCAGGAGTGCGGAAGACTTGAATCAGCAGAAAGAGCATATATGTTCTCAGAAACTATAGCCTTCTGTTGTTGGTTGACCTGCAGTGAAGTTTGGGAAGTTAATGGAGCAAATGATAGAAATAGGAATGGATGTTTATGTAGCAGCTGGGGGGTGGTGGTGTATGTATAACTGGGGGAGGGGGCTGTAGTGTTGTAGTTTTTCTTTGTAGGCAGTTTTCCTGAGTACAGACAGGGCTCAGCAGTCACAAAAAACAAAGTAACTTGGAGGATGAATTGTGTATTCATTAAGAAACTAATTGATCCAGTTTAGATTTCAGACTTGCTTTAATTTAGCAGTTCAGTACATTCCAGTGTGTCAGAGATATTGTGGTCATAAGTGGGTTTGGGCATCTTTCTATGTCTGAAAGGTTAACTTTGCATAGAGATAAATACAGGAAGCAATTTCCCTAAGTAAATTAAGTTACTGAATTTAAGGTAGTGATGCATTCATATATCCCTGTGACTGTATTTTTTGGATGTATTTCTAAACCATGACTGTTACATTCAGTCAATTTAACAAGAATGTGTTGACATAGGATGGTTTAATACTAAGGACGACCCTACTTTTTTATTACCAGTAAAACCACAGAAACAAACCTGGAAAAAACTCCAAACAACTTAAAATAGTGTGTCATGACAAAAAGGAGAGAAGAAGGTACCACATAAATATGAGAAAACTTTTAACAGTGATGGTGACAGAGCCCTGGAACAGGCTGCCCAGAGAGGTTGTGGGGTCTCCTTCTCTGGACACTTAGAAAACCCACCTGGATCTGTTCCTGTGTGACCTGGTCTAGTTGATCCTGCTCTGGCAGGGGGGTTGGACTAGGTGATCTTTTCAAGTCCCTTCCAACCCCTAACATTCTGTGATTCTGTGAAACTGTACTGAGGCACAGTTTGGCTCAGGATTGGCTTGTAGCAGCTTTTCCTTTAGGTGAGGGATTGCTAAAGTGGAGCTCGTAGAATTTTACAATGTGACTTCATTTTTCTTGTGTTAGAAATTAGTCTGCTCTGTTTTGTGGGTAGTGGATGCTGGTCTTAGGTGTTTTGGAAATAAATATGACAGGTTGTCTGTGCCTGAAGGGGTATTTGCTCCATTCTGTCCAGTGTAGAAATATGAACTACTGTGTCCAGNAAGAAGTTGGCAAGCAGATTATTTCCCAATAACCTAAGGGGGAAAGGTAGGTAGGGTATGAAGAGAATAGGTTGTTTGGTCAACTCCTATGAGAAAAGGGGGCTGAGGAGCAATGCTTTTTTGAAAAGGATGTGTAAGAGTTACTCAAGTTGTCATTTTCTAAGTCTTTTGAATATTAAGTTGTACTGCTAGGGATTGTGCATTGGCTATTCACAGATATTAGGGGTTGGAAGGGACCTAGAAGATCATCTAGTCTAACTCCCCTGCCTGAGCAGGATCACCTAGACCAAGTCACCCAGGAACAGATCCAGGCAGGTCTTAAATGTCTCCAGAGATGGAGACTCCACAACTATGAACTGAATTGTGAAATTACTTTAGCTGAAGGCTTCCTGGGCTGGCACAAGAGCCCCTCTTAAGTCTGTGTCTATTGTTTTAATTCCATGGTGTTGGATCTTGGCAAAGCTGGACAAAACATACTTTTGTTAGCAGTCTGTCCAGATGCTGTATTCTTTATTTATGGTTGATGTTACTGCTGTAGGCTTGATGAACAGGGCTTCAGGTGCATATGTTGACATCAGGATGGGAAGTAACACTTGGCACCTACATGCTGCTCCTCCTCAAGCTGAATTCATCTGTGCCTGTGACTCTAGGGGCCAGGAATCCAGCTGAGTTCTCCAAGCCACATATCTCCTCCCAGCCACACATACTACCTTCTTCAAGAACAAGCAGTTACTCTGAGAGCAAATTGTGAAAAATGCTTCTGCAGAGTCCTTTAATTTGTTACTTTAATTTGTTGTGCTTAAATTTGCATTTCAGATACATTAGGAAGGGAGGAGAAGTCAGAATGCTACATAGGAAGGTGAAGGGAAAGACAAGGAGAGATTATATTATATTCTAGAGAATACAAGTTACTTGTTTTGGCTTGGCTGGTGTATAAAGATGATTAAATGAAGGCATGGCTTTTTCTAGGAATACAAAGACTTAATTTTCTGCTTGTTAGAAACTTTTGGCAGGAGTGCGGAAGACTTGAATCAGCAGAAAGAGCATATATGTTCTCAGAAACTATAGCCTTCTGTTGTTGGTTGACCTGCAGTGAAGTTTGGGAAGTTAATGGAGCAAATGATAGAAATAGGAATGGATGTTTATGTAGCAGCTGGGGGGTGGTGGTGTATGTATAACTGGGGGAGGGGGCTGTAGTGTTGTAGTTTTTCTTTGTAGGCAGTTTTCCTGAGTACAGACAGGGCTCAGCAGTCACAAAAAACAAAGTAACTTGGAGGATGAATTGTGTATTCATTAAGAAACTAATTGATCCAGTTTAGATTTCAGACTTGCTTTAATTTAGCAGTTCAGTACATTCCAGTGTGTCAGAGATATTGTGGTCATAAGTGGGTTTGGGCATCTTTCTATGTCTGAAAGGTTAACTTTGCATAGAGATAAATACAGGAAGCAATTTCCCTAAGTAAATTAAGTTACTGAATTTAAGGTAGTGATGCATTCATATATCCCTGTGACTGTATTTTTTGGATGTATTTCTAAACCATGACTGTTACATTCAGTCAATTTAACAAGAATGTGTTGACATAGGATGGTTTAATACTAAGGACGACCCTACTTTTTTATTACCAGTAAAACCACAGAAACAAACCTGGAAAAAACTCCAAACAACTTAAAATAGTGTGTCATGACAAAAAGGAGAGAAGAAGGTACCACATAAATATGAGAAAACTTTTAACAGTGATGGTGACAGAGCCCTGGAACAGGCTGCCCAGAGAGGTTGTGGGGTCTCCTTCTCTGGACACTTAGAAAACCCACCTGGATCTGTTCCTGTGTGACCTGGTCTAGTTGATCCTGCTCTGGCAGGGGGGTTGGACTAGGTGATCTTTTCAAGTCCCTTCCAACCCCTAACATTCTGTGATTCTGTGAAACTGTACTGAGGCACAGTTTGGCTCAGGATTGGCTTGTAGCAGCTTTTCCTTTAGGTGAGGGATTGCTAAAGTGGAGCTCGTAGAATTTTACAATGTGACTTCATTTTTCTTGTGTTAGAAATTAGTCTGCTCTGTTTTGTGGGTAGTGGATGCTGGTCTTAGGTGTTTTGGAAATAAATATGACAGGTTGTCTGTGCCTGAAGGGGTATTTGCTCCATTCTGTCCAGTGTAGAAATATGAACTACTGTGTCCAGTTTTGGGCCCCTCACTACAAGAAGGATGTTGAGGTATTGGAACAGGTTCAGAGAAGGGCAATGAAGCTGGTGAAGGGTCTGGAGAGTTTCTCCTGTGAGGAAAAGCTGAGGGAGCTGGGATTGTTTAGTCTGGTGAAGAGGAGGCTCAGGGGGGACCTTACTGCTCTCTACAGCTACCTGAAGGGAAGTTGTAGGGAGCTGGGGGTCGACCTCTTCGCCCTAGTTAAAGATGACAGGACAAGGGGCAATGGCTTCAAGTTGCTCCAAGGGAAATTTAGGTTGGATATCAGGAAGAATTTCTTTCCAGAGAGGGTGGTTAGGCATTGGAATGGGCTGCCCAGGGAGGTGGTGGAGTCCCCATCCCTGGAGGTGTTTAAGATGTGGTGCTGGGGGACATGGTTTAGGGACCCTGGCAGTGCAGGGTTAATGGCTGCACTTGATGATCTTGAAGGGCTCTTCCAGCCAAACGATTCTGTGATTCTATGAACTGAAATGTGATGGTTAATAGTGGAAACAATCAAAGTCTGTACCATCGTTGTGTGCATCAGTCCTGAGCACAGGAATTGTGAGACACAGGCCTGTCCCCTGCATCGACTGCAGATGGCAGCACGAGATAGCAGCAGTTCTAGCAGCAGGTAGTGGCAATGTGTGCAAAGCCTTCCTTCACACAGCCCCTCTCCGTTTGCAGTGTTTCATATGACTCTGCAGACATCTAGAAGCCAGTCTGGTATAAAAATAGCTCTTGGCTTCTTGCAAAACAATAGCTTTACCATTATTGATAAGGTTTGCTATGTGGTTTTGATTTTACTTTGATATGCACTATAATTGAGCTTATAAATAAATGTAAGTAGCTCATATGCCCTTGCAAAAATAAGTCTCTATTTTGAGGTTAATTTCTTCCTATGAGAAGAAATCATCTGTGAAACAGGAGTGGACCACAGGCTTCATAACTTTAACTTTGAGATAGCTGGTAGGTGTTTAGAGAGGAGCAGCCAGCATCTAAAGATACCAGGCAGTCTGTCCTGAGGTGTGGGTTGCTCCCTTCATCTTAGAGTTCTAAAGTGCAGTACTTAAAACTGTTCATATTTAGACTATTTTATTGCTTATAATCTGGTTAAACCCTTAAAATACTTCCATCTGCATTATATAATGTTATATGTTATTCTCAATATGTAACAATTAGTTACATCATGCCAGAGTAAGTTGGAACAAAAAATTAATACTCTATCAAATAAAAGCTTTTTGACTGCAATACAAAAATAGTTCTTTCAGTTTGATGTTTCAAGTGTCCCAATATTAAAGCAATTCCTACCCTTTCTCAGTTCTCCAGGAACTCAGGTACTCAGGTATCACCATCAAACCCTGCAGCCCCATTCCTGTTTCTTCCTATGCAGCTCCATCTCCTTTTTCATAATGTGAAACTTCCACAAGTTTGATTTCCTTTCTATTCCTTTGTATTTATTATGTCACTTTTCATGGTCCCCCAGGGAATGTGTTAATTTTGCACAGGGCTAGCATCTGTGCTGTTTTTTACTTAGATGAATCTACCTAGATGGTCTTTTTAAAATTGCATTTCTGAAATAAAAGCAACAACCACTGCTAAAATAGTGATTTCTTTGCTTACCATATTGATGAAGAAACCAGGAAAACATTGCAAGTTTATAATTGTTCTGTTTCAAGCCCCTGCTGTAAGATCAGTTATCTAACAATAATTTATAGTTTCATTTTTCATGACAGTTTGTAATATGTTATTAAATCTGAGAGTTTCTACTAGCTTGCTTTTGTAAGTTAGGTATAAATGGCTTTTGCTTACCCCAGAATGTTGGCCCAAGAGACTTGTATTCAGAAGATAGGAGGAAGAAGTTGGCTGGCTGCATTTTTATTTGAAAGATTCTTGTGCTAGGGAGTAATTTCTTGTGTATTTATATTGGAGTGAAAGTGCTCTAATTGTTGTACTCACTTTGGATCGTGTGGTTTAACTCTTGCTGGAGTCTTGTAAGGAAACCCCAGCAGAGAAGGCTGTCCTGGTATGTACCATGGCTCAGTTCCTTGGGGGGTTTGTTACTTCAGTATCTCATAGCTGTGCCTTACCCTATTAAGGGAGAGAGAAGAGAAAGCTCTAGATGATACAAAGGACAGCCTTGTCTGCTGGAATTAACTCTTTAGGACCTTACAGTCACTGAGCTGTTGGGCTAATATGGACAACACTCTGCCCAGATTTGGGTGGATTTGGCAGAACAGGGTGAGCTAAAGTGATGGAGCCATTCCAGAATAAATCACGTGGTGTGAAATCAAGAGTTCCTGTATCTGCAACACTGGTCTGTCCAGCTGGGTTTAATATCCTGAAGCAGGTAATAGGGCAATGGATGTGTGGAATGGCCAGACAAAATGTTCACCCTGTGCTCACTTCCATTTTTTCTGTGGCCCATGTCTATTCAAATCAGCTGTTGAGCCAAGAAATGTGCTTCCAGAGCAGGAGACTCCACAACCTCCCTGGGCAGCCTGTTCCAGAGCTCTGGCACCCTCACTGGGAAAAAGTTTCTCCTTGTGTTTACCCTAAACCTCTTGTGCTCCAACTTGCTCCCATTGCCTCTTGTCCTGTCATTGGATGACACTGAGCAGAGTCTGGCTCCATCCTCCCTACACTCACCTTTAACATATTGATAGACATTGATGAGCTCCCCTCTCAGTTTGGTTTCTGCAGGACAGGTTTTTCCCCTTTCCCACTTCATATCTCGTTTAAAGCTCTATCAATGAGCCCAGCCAATTCTTGTGACAGAAGCCTCCTTCCCCTATGAGAGAGATGTACCCCATCTGATGCCAGCAGACCAGGTGTCATATAAACCTCTCCATGATCAAAAACCCCAAAATTCCAATGGTGGCACCATTAACACTCTCAGCCATGTGTTAATTACATGTGTTTTCCACCCTCTATCTGTATTTTTCCCCACTACTTGAGGGATTGATGAAAAAACTACCTGTGCACCTGAACCTTCAACCAGTCTCCCTAGAGCCCTGAAGTCCTTCCTGATTTCATTTACCCTTCTCTCAGAAATCTCATCATTACCCACCTGGAAAACTATTAAAGGATAATAATCAGAGGGGAGTAACAGACCAGGCAGCTTCCTTAGTGTCTTTAACCTGAGCCCCAGGGAGGCAGCAGACTGCCCTGTGTGCTGGGTCAGGTCTGCAGATTGGCCCCTCTGTCTCCTACTATGAGAACCCTCCTTTTCTTCCTCGTTGAGGAAGCCCTAAGTTGTGGGGCTGAGGGACAGGCTGTGGGCAAGTTGCCAGAAAGGTCTTCATCAGAAGGGGCATCCAATTCCAGGGGTCCATACCCCTTAAGTGAGGGCAGTGATCGAGGGGGGGAGGATGGAGGGAGGACCTGCCCACCCCCACGAGGTGGGACATGCCTCCAAGCCTCCCCCTCCACCACTCCCCCACCTTCCAGGAGGGCCTTGTATCTTACTTTTCAGAGGCAGCTGGGGAATAGAAGAAGGCAGGGGGGGTGCTCTCCTTCTACCATGCCCATGAACTTGCCTCCACTCACCCCCTTTACTTGAGGTTTTGCTATTTGAGTGAGGCAAGATACAGGGGCACCTTGATCCTGGGGATTATCTGTCTTTTGAAAGCAAATATTAAAAGGCAAATATCACGTGTGTGGTCATTTGTGGGACTTGTTTTTGTGACGTGGGGAGATGTTGCATCTTCATTCATTTTGAGCCAGCCTGAGATAGTTTTCTACTTGTACACATCAGTAATGACATCACTTTTTACTTCTGTTTCTGTGGGAAGGTACCGAAACTGGGGATTTGGAGAGGAGGAGAAGCTGAAGAAGGTTAATTATGATTTTGTTTTTAGGTAACAGCAGTGCCACTGGAATTCTTCTGCAATGACCGGAGTGCAGAATACGAGCGCAGGGTACTGAAGGAGGGGGGAAGCCTGGAAGCAAAGCAGTGTGTACTCCATGGAGCCCCTGAGCTGGCAGCTGACTGGCAGAATCGATGCTCCCGCTTCTTCCCAGAGTACCCAGGAGGGCTGTTAGGAATCAGGCCTCAGAATGGCTGGTCTTTTATCAGGATACCAGGTAAGTTTGGAGGTTAACATGGAGCAGAGTTGAAATAAATAAGGACATCTGGTCTTCGTTGGCTGTTACACTGATTTATGGATTTTTTTATAGGAGTGGGGGCTGGGTTTTTGGTTTACCACCTGAGTGAAAGTTAGTTCTGGTGATTTCATATCCTCTGTAGTAAAGCTGCCAGTGGATATTGAACAAGTCTAATACAAACTTTTTTAATGCTTACAAACTTCTCTTAGCATGTCAGATGGATTTGCTTACGAAAACACAGGCTGCTCTCATAACCAAATGCTATTTTGAGGTTGGAGATAGAAAGATAGGAGGAAAAGTGTGTCATGCTTTGCATTCCTAATGTATTGAAAGACCCCTGTGTTGACCTTGGGAAAGAATAAACATAACTTGTGTAAGTCTACCATGAGAAGTGTGGGTTTGGGGACCAAGCTCAGAGGAAATTGGCCTGGAAAACAAGGTGTGAAAAATTTACTGAGTTTCAACTGAAATGATGACTTACTCATATTTCCTAGTAAAGTGGGAAGAAGGCACCATTGTACTAGTAGAGTAAATGCACTTCATTTATTTTTTTTTCCTAGAATTAGACTAAATTATTCCAAGATTCACTAGGATTCATTTGCTAATCTGCAGTGACTTTCATGGGCTGGACACACTGTAGCTGTTGGAGGATGGTCCTGAGCAGTGGACAGACTTCTGCAGAAAGTACTAGAGATCTGAGAGATAGCCAAGAGGAAAAACAGCTTACACTGCCAGTTGTTACGTTGTTCCCAGACCCTTTTGGGTCAAGGATGTTTGGCAGGGGAAGTGAGTACAGTAAAAGGAGAATGGCCTTTTGCTTGCTATAGTCCAGTTTAAGAAGGTACCTCATAAGTAATTGGAGTCATTTGAAGCACATACACATTTTTATATATGTAATGGATAATTTTTTTTTTTCATGAGCTTTCACTAGGTTAATGTTCAATGAGTTGATTATTTTATAGTTTCTTCAGGAATTCATTGAATTATTTATCAATTATTTGCTGTAGGAGAAAGGAGTGAAGGGATTAATTAAGGTGGAAGGCATGGATGTAGAATAGATAACATGTTGCATTCTCTTGGAAAGACTTCAGTTTTAAGCTGATGACTGTCATGAGCAAAAAATTATAGAGGAATAAGGATGGGGTACAAGAAGCTTTCAGGAGTGAAATGCAAGGTCAGGCAAAGAGTTGTCAAAGCAGAATGAAGAATTTGGTTGAGAATGTGGTTGGGATGAGTGTGTCATGTAAAGCTGGCTTAATTTAGGAGGTGTTGGAAATAAAAGCAGTGGAAAAAAACGTAACTTCATATAGCTCTGTTTTGTTTTGGTAGAAAATAGCATTTAAACCTAAACTTACTCTGAGAGGAAGAGGGCACATAGCACAACATAACAGCTCTGTTACACGTGCAGGAGCAGGCACAGCACGTTACAGAAATTGACTGACTGTTGTGCTGAAGGACCAGCAAGTGCCCAATGGAATAGCAGGTGTGAAGGTGTGCAGTAAAGAGGTGATAAGAAGAAAAGGGGATACCTCTCTTTCCTAGCCCTGATCCATCTTCTCCTGGCCTTAGTGTTCCCAGTACCCAGGCAGCAGGCTCAGCTGCGATCACTGTGGGAATCTCTTGAGGCTCTTCCTGTTCTTTGAAAGAAAAATGGTCCTGGATTAAATGGCAGGAAGTGTCTGAGCCCTTTCAGCATCGATAAAAAGCAGCAGCCTCTCTGGCTGTTTACTGTGAGAGCCAGCTAGCTCCTCACTGACCCCATTGTGCCGTGCAGACTGCCAGGAGGGGAACCAGGGCTGTCAGCTGGAACCCAGACTTTATCTCTGCTTCTTGCATGTCCGGGGCACTTTTTCTCATTCTCCAGAGAGCAGTGAGCCCAGTTACAGTCATTGGCCAGAGCTCCTGACAAGGGTTATTTTGAGTCAGAATCATTTGTAACTATTCTTCCCAGGCCGTAGGATGCCACTGTATCCCCTCGTAGATAATTTATGTCCGGATCCCTGCCTGCTTGGAGGTGGGGATATTTTATTTCTTTATTATTTTAATATTTATAATTTATTTTTTTTTCCAAACTGAAAGCTGTACAATAAAATTTGAGAGTGACTTTCTTTTTGCTCTGGTTCTCGCTGATTTCATACAGTGCTGAAAAACCTAAAAATTGTGTCCTAGGGAAAGTTCTTTGACATGCAGTCCAGGACTTCTGTCTCCTTACTGGCTTAAAATTTTAAAAGTTCCTTTGATTCTATTAAAAAAAAAAAAAAAAAAAGGTAATCCAAAGCATTGTCATTGGAAGATTTCACTGATGATTAAAAATGGAAAGTTCTCAAATTTTGGAAATCTCATTTACAAAAGAATATCCTTCCCTCCCCCAGGGTAAAAGGGAACGAGGAATAGAAATGAGAGAAATCAAATGTGGAAACCCTCTCCCTCCCCACCTTTGAATAATTGTGGCATTTTCTGAAAGTGGTGTGAATAAAGTCAGTTTTCTGGTACCAGCTCTCCCAGGATTTGTCCTTGGAAGCACTAGGTGGCAGGCTCTCAGCATGCAGCATTTCATCTTGGAAAACACGATGGGATCAAGATAGTGTGCTTAAAGATGCCAGGTTAAAGTCAAATGGTTTTCTATTCCACAGATAATAAATCTTTTTTTGTTACTTCTAATTTACTTACCTATAAACCCCCAATATTTTCTCACCAGTGCAGTCTGCTATAATGCTGAGGTATTGTACAAATTCTGAACTGGTAAAAAGTTGCTAACATTTTTAGACTGACTGTAAGACCATCTGCAAATAAATTCTTGTAATTTGCACTTTATTGCTATTTAAAAATAGAAGCTTACACAATGGAGACCTAAGGAGCCAGCAGCAGAGGACACACATCATTTCTAGTTACCAAAATTTAATTCTACCTATTCATGCCAGTGTGAGAAAAACAGCAGCATTTTACTTTTGGTAATGTATTAATCTGAGTCAGTTGAGTTTGACTTCTGAACAGACTTGGTTCTTCCAGTTTTCTATCAGTCAAATGGCTTTTGGTTAATAATTGTGTTCTTTTGTCATGTATATCAAGACTTTTCATGTTGTTTCACTCAATTTAATTCGAAATAGCAAGTGAGTTGACCAGTTAAAGGCAAAATGTCATGGCTTTGTGCATTTAAAGGAAAGAAGAACATTTTGTATAAAGCTTTCCTACTGTGCAGAGTTTTTGACTTACAAAGATGTATGTTACAACCAAATAAATAATTTCCATTTTTAGTTAGTTGCCTATATTCAGAGTTTGGTTTTCCTTAGAAGAATGCATGAAGCTATTAACTATTTGTATGGAGTTGAGGCTGAGGATTCTGCACTAGCCTGCACCATCTTCAGTTACTGACTTTCTGTGTTGGCTGTAAACCTGAATTCAGGCATCCCAAAGAATAAAGAATCATTGGTGGGCTTTCCAACAATGTTTTTTTTGGAAGAAAATTTCTCTTCATCCTCTTTCAACAGTAATGTATTGTTTATTGAAATTTATGCACAGAATGTATAAATAGGAAGATCTCATTCTTGAAATATATTTGATGAGCAGCACTGAAATAGTGAGAACATGAAGTATAAAACCTGAAGTGACTTAAAAGATTGCCATCTAGAAACATTTCTTAAACAACAACCAGAAAAAACCAAAAAAAACCTTCAGGAATTGCAGTGAATTGCTAGAAAAAGTAGAAGTTAAATTGTTTCATGTAGCTGTTTTGGCTTTATTACCTGCTTCTCTTCCATTTCTTTGTAGACAAAGAGAGTCTGATCACTGACAGTGGGAAACTTCATGCTCTTGATCTCCTGTTGACACGGCTGAAATCTCAAGGACACAGAGTTCTCATCTACTCCCAAATGACACGGATGATTGACTTATTGGAGGTAGGAGAGATACAGCCTACAAAAGTAAAAATCTGAAGATGCAGATTTAGCAACAGTGTTTTGGAGAAAATACTGTGATTTGGATGTAAAATGATTATACTGAAGTATACTCAGTTAATATATTCATATGAGAATAAAAGAGCTGCCATACAAAGCTAGACTGAAGATCCAGCCTGGTGTCATGCTTCCACCAGCATAAAACAGCAAATGGTATAGGGAAGATGTACAAGAACAGTGATACTTCACAATTACTCTCTCAGTGTCCAGCAG
Organism: Ceyx cyanopectus; assembly: GCA_013401355.1. Classification (NCBI taxonomy): domain Eukaryota; kingdom Metazoa; phylum Chordata; class Aves; order Coraciiformes; family Alcedinidae; genus Ceyx; species Ceyx cyanopectus. The sequence goes on along the minus strand of VYZU01072991.1, from coordinate 155,449 downwards.
CAAATGAGCTTCCTGAGCCAGATGTGCCTTTTGTATATTCTGTGATTCTAAACAGGTTGTTTTTTCATGAAATTGTGGAGCTGCATCTTGAGTCTCTGTGAGTTTTTGCCATTTGCACTGCCCTGTGGCAAGGGGTTGCATGGCTTAATTAGCCTCTGACAGGTTTTGAACTGCTCCCTTCTATTTTCATGTGATGTACATGTGTTCTTCTATTGGGAGGAAGAGGGAGAATAGTGATTAATTTTATGTTGCTCATGTTGCTTGTAATTTCATAGTCTTTTACTGTTTCCCTTTCTCATTCCTGTGCACAAGTTTGGTTGATAATAAGAAGTTCTCTGGCATATATGATAAGAATTGAATGATTTAAATGCAATCAGTCTTCCTCAGAAGAAGAAATACATCAGTATTTAATTACCACTGAAGAGCTATTCTGAAGAGGCATTAGTAGAAGAGCTCTTAATTTAGCTTCCTATTGGTAATAGAATACTTATAATGATTAGAATGATCCATACTTTTATTTCTCTCTTCATTGAAGATAGCAAAATTTGAGTTTGTGACTGAATCTGAGAAAGTCTTGTGTCACAGTATCTCTGTCCCTTATCAGTGGAGGATTAGTGGTAACAACTTTTGTGACTGTTCAATTCTGGGTAAGAAAATAGGAGATTTTGTGTAATTTCAGAGAAGTAATCCTGATAAAGTTTTCTGCCAGTGAATACATATTAGGTGCGAAAATATTCGCATTTGTCAGTACAATTCCAGTACTGCTAAGAGATGAAGATACTATATCCAGTAGCCCTAGATGCACATGGGTTCCCTCAGCAGCATTTGACATGGGGTAGTGTCTTCTCCACAATAAAATGAAGAGAAAAAGTGAGAAGATGAATCAATAGCTGCCTAAATCATGAGTCCTGTACAGCAGGGGTACGCTTTAAGGTCAGCAGTTAATAGTTCAATAACAAATCACAAGCTGAATTTCGTTTTTGCTGCTGTGTGGAAAAACAGAACTTGCATGGTTGCAATTCTGTATTTTGGCTCTTTGCCCAGTGTTGCTCACTATGCCTCTTTTTTTTTTTTGGCAAGCATTGGACACGGTGCAGGTCTGTTGACAACCTGCATTGCCCAGTGAAGCTCATAAAGCTTGAGTGTTTAGTGCATCTGTCTTTTCTGTTAGCATTCCAAGTCAAATGCTTGGGAGCATACCATTTTGCTGTTTCACCTCCTAAATGCTCATTTGGGTTTTATTACCCAAAGAAGCCACCTACCAAGGCCTCTATTTTTCTTTTTCCCCACCCATGTAACAGAAGCTGGAGTTAAGCAAGCCAAAAATCAAGAGTGTACTCTGTTAGAGAATCTTTGCAAAAGTTGGGTAGCAGTACATCTGTTTTGTTTCCTGACCAGAGATACCAAAATATATCCCCTCTGCCTACTTGACTATGAAAGAACTTAAGATGTCCTGTTTATTTTAACAGTATTTTGACATTTCAGTATAACTGCTAACAATGCCATATTAACCTCAGCTGTGCAGGGCAGCAAGCACAAACCACATTGTTTACAAAGTTCTAAAACCATTTTTGTTTGATTTAGCTTAGCTGGAGAACTGCTGCTTAATTCAACCATTATAAAATGGCAGACATGAATACAAAGGAAAATTATTTTCTTTCAACAGAAAGGCATAAGGTTCAGTACTGTTATTTCATGCAGATGTGCTTCATATAAGACTGTGATGTTTGTTTTTCTGGGTGTGATTCTTTCTCGTGTGGAAGAATAATTGTCTGTTATTTCAGTAGGAATCACATTGCATTTATGTGATGAGGGGTCAGATTATATTCTGTGTAAAGCCAAATGTCTTAGTTACATTCTACCAACATACTGAAGTCACTGTGAGTTGTAAATATCCTGTATATTTAATTGTATAAAGGTATATTACTACTGAACTAGTTTCTTTGCCATTGGAATGCACTCTCTTCTTTCTCTTTTTTTTTTTTTTTTTTTTGGCTAAAGGTAATGCCATTTCTCTGAGTGATCAAAGCACTAAACTGCTGACAAGTGGAGTATAAGTTGCAATGATTTGGGTTTTTTCCTCTTTTTTTTCTGAACTGAATGTGTGTACTGCATTTGGAAAAATACTGGCTAAAAGCAATCCACAAAAAAGGATGTTTCACAGGAGCACTGTTGCACTGCTGTGAAATACCCTTCCTGATCAAAAGCAGGTGGATGGAGACTGGGACCTGTTAAGCAGAGCATTGAATGGAGAATTATCTAAGGGCTAGTAGGGAACTAGTTTGCAGGGCAGGGAGGAGTAACCTGTGAATGCCAGTACTACAGGTGTAAAATAGCTTATTTGGTAATTTGTGCCTTAGTGGAAATGTCCACACTCTGGGATAAGGATAAATGGAAAGAAATCAGTAGTTTTTAATTTTTACTTGTTTGGAGGACACGAATGAAGAGATAGTTATTAGCAGATGAGAGAAGTCTGAATTAAGATGTTAAAAGGTTGAATGAATCATCATCATAAAAGCACATCAAGACAGTAACAAAGAAATGGAAGGAAAAGGTCTTTGTGATGGTAGAAAAAGGATTGATTAATGCTGGAGAAAAGGTCAGTGCTGCCTCATTGTCAGATGTGTCTCTGGTTTCAGTTGATGACAGAAACCTGTCAGAAATGGAATAAATCAATAGTAAATTAGTGCCTTGTGGTGGAGTAGCTGTTTTCTGTTTTGAACTTCTCTTGTACTCAAGAAAACATGCTAGCCATGACTTGTGATTTGTATAGTGTGACTTTCACCATTTCCACACTGTTAATATTATTGACCAGTTTTTCATCTGCCACACCTTGAAGCTTCTTTCCAATAAACCAGCCTTTTTTCATGTTTCCTTATAGTATGCAGAGTATATGCATCCAATAATTACTAATGCAACTAAGAGTAGTTGCAGCTTGTCAGCCAAGGACCACAGGGTTCAAATAGCAGAGGGTGTCATTTCAGAGACACTCTGTGGGTATCCTCAAGAGCTGAGTAATTCAGATTTTATTGATAGATCCACAGGTATCAGAAAATGCTGAGTACCTTTGAGCATGAAAAATGTCTCTTACTGGAAAAAGCCTTTGCCTACAGCATCCCTGAGTGATGCCATGTGATTTGTGTACCAGGCAATGGTGTCAGTTCTGTGCTTGGCACCAGTCAAGCTCGTGATTTAGTAAAAAAAAAAGCTCAGGATTTAGTAAAAATTTAGACTTTGTGAAAACAAACTTCCTATTTTAGTGATTTTATTTAAGTGTTTGTTTATAGGAAAAGATATATACCACAACTTTATCTGCAGTGCAGCAAATGCTTTCCCAACTCTGAACTGACATCATCATTCATCTCTTATATGAAAAAGTGCAAAACCTGGTATATAATTGAGTGGCTTTAGTTCCTTTATTTCTATTATTATAAAGTATTACCTACCTAAGACTGTTTAGCATATTTGTTGATGACATTTATGGTTTCAGCTTTGTGTTATTTTTGTTGGGCTTTTTTTTTTTTCTTTTCTGTAAGTAACATTTGTGGTTTTATTGCTTTTTTTTCCTCGAAAAATTAAGATTGAACAGTTTCAAGAGTAACTAATTTTCTGGTGTGTGTTCTTTGCAGGAATATATGGTTTATAGAAAACACACCTACATGAGATTGGATGGTTCTTCAAAGATTTCTGAACGAAGGGACATGGTAGCAGATTTTCAGAACAGGTAGTGTACTTTACAGAGTTTCTGTGCTAAATTGTGTGTATGTAGAGAGCTGGTATCAAAGGTAATGGGAATAAATTAAATTTGCACTTAAATTATGTTTCTTAATATCAAATGGACCTCATTTATCTGAAGCTGTTTCTTGGTGGTTGGCTGACCAGGGTTCACTGGTGTTGGCATTGAACAGTTCAGGTAGTTATATTTTTTTATTTAGCAAAATAATGGATTAATGAAGTTTTTAGGAGCCCATCAGGAAAGAAAAGTATGTCAGCTCTTATAAGTAAATATATTTTAGTATAACTTTGTCTCTCCTAGAGTGCACTATTTATAATGATTGAATTTATGGTTATTAAGTTTCCTTCTATTCATGAGATCTATCTTGATAAGATGTCACTTTGGTATGGTAGTTCACAGTAAGGTTACACTTCCTGGATGTTGATTTGAGCTTCTAAGAAGGTCTCTTTTCCAGAGCAGTCAGATTCATAGGTTGTTGTTTATGGCAGGATGAAAGCAGCATTCTAGACCAGAGAACAGCCCTTGTGGTAGCAGTCCCAAGGGTATCCTAGCTGAAGGTAGGAGAGGAAGCCTTTCAGGCTGCTGGTTCATGAGACTTAAAGACCTGAAGGACTTTGTTCCAAAGATTAATCTTAATTAAAAGTGAAGGAATTTGTTTTTATTAATGAATTTGGTTTTATTAATATATTAACTGAAGGAAAAAAAATTAATTTCAGCAGGAAATCCCTTTGAGATGTAGGTCAGCCACTCTAAGCTTTTCACAGCTGGATGTTCAGGTAACTGTGCACATTCCACTGTTGTTACAGAAGTGAGAAGATTTGTGGCCAAGGGCTACCTTCACTGTAAACGGGCACCTCCTTTGACTTGGTACCTGCAAAAAATAGTCTAGAGACTGACAGCTAGGCTCCAGTTCCTTCCATGTACCCATAGCTCAGGATTGGATTTTGGACTGCCAGAAACCTTTCTAATTTTAGAGTTATTGGCACTTTTTATCTTGCATTAATGGATAGTTTCCCTTACTATTTCTGTAGTCTGAGTCATTTTTTTAGGTGAGGCAAGGGGAAATCTTACCTTGGACCAGAATGGGTTCTTTGAGAGTCTGGTTTCTGTGATACAGCCTTGCCAAGTACTTGTGAATGTCTTTGAGTTCTGAGAAAATAGTTCTGCTTGACCTTCAAGGACGTGGATTCCAAACCCCTGATTTTTTCATGTTTGTTGAATTGTACTAGTGTCACACTGTGATACACTTCCTCCAGGAAGAGTAAGAAAGACCTATTAGAGTTGATGAGTGGACTTTCAAGGACAGGCTGCCTACACATAGTTAGGCAAGAAGGAAATGTCCCACGCTGCTCATTCAGCAAGAATTTCTGAGCTGTACTGATTTTGCCTGCACTGGTGTATGGACAGTGTGGTACCACATGAACATGGCATTGCAGAGTATTTCTCTTAAGCAGAGGACATTGCTCTGTCACTGTAGTAGACCATGCCAACCACTTTGGAGTCCTTACTGGTACAGACAGTGTGTTTCAAGGAACTTAAGTTGGAGTGAAATTAATGACTCTTGCTTTTGTGCAGTAACTGATCATGAGTATTGTCTGTGTAGTCACCCTTGAAACACTGCATGGTCAGTCAAACTGAATTGTTATGTGGCTATCTTGAGATGAATCAGTTTACCCTCATTCTACAAATAAGTGGACAAAAGAGATTAGAACTCTTAATTTGAATCAGCAACAGAAGTTTGTAGACTGACTTCTGTTTGTGCCAGTGGATCCTTGTTCCTTTCTAATCTAACTATATTTGCCAGCTTGCCTTTATATTGTTACTCTTTTTCTTCCCCGGGAGTTGTTTGTTATGTTCAGAGCATCCAATTCAGATTAAAACATATCTTTACAGTTTCAGCATTTATTTTTCTTTCTTTATCAAGTGAGCATTGATAACACGTTATTTATTTTTTTTTTAACATTGATCAGTTCTGTGCAACAATAAATTGTTCTTTGTCGATGTGAAATCCTAATTTCCAGTGGGGGCAAGATAAACAAGCCCTGGTTTGTTTTGATAGAGATTAATAAGCTGCTTTGCAAACTGATTGTTTGCATGTTCTGACAGTACTGATTTGTAGATTAACTTCTCTTATTCATATGTTTTCCTCTTCACCATGAATAGCACAAAATGTTCTGAAGTGTTCAAGTAATAGAAAGAGCCCTGATTGCTTTAAATGGATCAAAAATATGCTTCTGTGGTTATTTCTTGGTCATTGTGCTAAAATAAGGGTTTTGAACTATCTTTTCTCTACAGGAATGATATTTTTGTGTTCCTGTTAAGCACAAGAGCTGGAGGCTTGGGCATTAACCTTACAGCTGCAGACACGGTAGGTGAAGTTTGCTAAAGTAATACAGAATAAAAATTCAGTTTTCCAGTGTTTAGTTTTCAGTATACACTTTTCTTTGCCTTTCCTGGTTCATATGCCACCAACCACTGTTTTTCCCAAGCTTCTCATCTCCTGCCTCCCAGCCTCATGATTTATGTAGGAAAACTGGTCATCCTGTGTGAAAGTTGGCACTCTTAGCCATGCTGACCAGTATTTCTTTAGGACTTACATTCACATCAAGGAATTGCACAGCCTTGTTTACTTTTCCCATATTTACAATTTAGTATTACCTTAATTATACAGTTGCAGAAAATTACCATAGAATCATAAAATGGTTTCAGTTGGAAGAGACCTTAAAGATCATATAGAACCAACCCCTCTGCCATGGGCAGGGATGCTATACAACCTGCTCTTGAACACATCCAGTGATGGATGGACACTTGGTATTTGGAATATTGGACACTAGGTACACAGTTTTTGTTTGCAATTGGAAATACCTTCCTATAACTTAAAACAGAAGACAGCAAGTATCTGCAGGATTTTCAGGTTTGGAAGGTCCCCTCAATTGAAGTCATTTAAACAGAAGAAAAAAACAGATGGAAATAAACAGATGGAAGCACAACCATGCTCCTGCAAGTTCCTTGCACAAGAATTTTTCATTCTGTGTTTCTGTAACTTGCTGAATAATTTACTTTGCAGTTGAAATTTTTTTCAGTGTTTTTGGTTTTTAAACTTACTGTGTTTAAAAGTACTGTTGGAATAATAGGGCAGTAAGAATGTAATGTGGCATTTCTGTCTTCTGTAGCAAAAGCAGTAGAAGTGTTAAACTAGACTAGAACTTATCCAGGTTTGAAAGAAAAAAAAAAAGTATTTTTCATGTGACATTCTAATTTGATGGGCTTTTTCTTCTTAAGGGAAGTAACACTAAAATGAGTTCATGCTGTGGTTAGCCTACAGTTAATTACATGGCAGTGATCTAATCTGGTCAAAAACTTCTAATGCCTCTGAAGCAGATTTGTTGAAGATATTAAAGACATTCTGTGGCAGTTGAAACATTCCCATTCTCAGTTTGAGTTCATCTGAAATGCAGTGGAAAAGATTCCATTGGACTGGGCAAAGTGAGGTTAATACAGCCTGCAGTGGGGTGGTAATTTGGGGGCGGGGGTGCGTATAGTAGAACTTTTCTTTCCACCAGCACACTGGATTTTTGTTTGCCTAATGGATTTGAATCCTTTCACAGATTCATAGATATTTTCTGTATTGGTGTTGTTCTGCAGGTGATTTTTTATGACAGTGACTGGAACCCAACAGTAGACCAGCAAGCCATGGACCGGGCACACCGGCTGGGCCAGACGAAGCAAGTCACCGTGTACCGGCTGATATGCAAGGGCACCATTGAGGAACGCATCCTGCAAAGGGCTAAGGAAAAGAGTGAGGTGAGGATAAAGAAATCCCCTAGAACCAGAAGTTACAGTAACAGAAAACGTGTCAAAATGAGTAAAGTGACAGAAAAAGTATCTGCAGAGAGATAGAAAAGCCCAAAGATAATGTATCTGTTCAAATAAATCTGTGTCCCTGAGACAGCAGCATTACAGCTGCAGTGGATGAACTAGGAAGAAGCTAATTATTGACACTGTGACTTCATGAAAGCTACTTCCTATGACACAGTGAAACCACCTGGATTTTTTTAATATTACAGCTTCTGTCTTTGCTCTTTCAGAGCTACTGTTTCCTCTTGTGTGTCATGAATCAGAGCTCTCTAATTCCTCTTTGACTGTTATACCACAGATGATTTTTTTTTTTAAGAAATTTGGAAGGTAAGTGAAAATTATTTGAGGTGTGAGGGTTGCCAGAAGAGCATAGTGTCCTGCAGCATCAAGCAGTAAGCGTATTAGAAACTTTCAACTTCATGACACTTTACTGGCAAGAAAAAATTAAGCAGATTCACTTGCTTCAATAGCAGTGGGTACACTGTATAAAACATTCAGATGGTTTGTGTACTCAGGGTTTCTTTAAGCTTTCGTTTTAATAAGATGCTGATCATGGTGCTGCAGCAACTGAAGCATCTCCAACTGAATGCATTCGTATTTTCCTTGTTGATGCCTACTTTCTCTAGGATATTGCACTAGTCACCTTATATCAACCTGCAAATAAAGAGTTGTTTTTTTTGCTGATGATCCAGATCATCAAAATTGACTTGCTAAATCTTCTTCTGCCAAGTTATAACTCTTCTTTGTGGTTTGTTAAATACAGTTGCATTAGGAGATGTTGAGAGAATTGCTTAAGCTGAGTCAATATGGAGATTTTGTTTTCAGTCAAGGAGATTAAAAATGTTTTAACTCTGAAGAATGTGATCTGCACCATCTTCTGTGAAAAACTGGACTGGTGATTTATATAGGACATGAGTGCCACTGTTATTTTTTTCTTTCTGTTCAGCAAGATATTACTGCTGTTACCATTTATTGTTTGTTACATGGTGCTGTAGAAGCAGTGCAGCTTTGCACAAGGGATGGTAATTTTCTTCTTTATAGCTCATTTGCTTCTCTTATACTCTTAATTATTCTTCTAATAAATATTCCCTGAAATGTTGCTATCAGCTTTGGTATGATAGAGAAGTTGAGTCAATTCTGAATTGTACAGATGCGCTGGCATCTTTTTTGGCTGGCTTTCAGTGAAGGGTAGTGAGAATGGCTCATGGCTGCTTCGAGTAATTTCTCCTTTTCTTCCTTTCCTGTGTTTTTTTTTTTCCTTCTAGATCCAACGAATGGTGATTTCAGGTGGCAATTTCAAACCTGACACGTTGAAGCCAAAAGAGGTCGTCAGCCTGCTGCTGGATGATGAGGAACTAGAAAAGAAATGTATGTAACATGCATGTTGGAGCATTTTCCCCATCTTCCTTTTCATTAGCTTATGAAATCTGTGTTATCACTACAAACACATGTATTGCTGATAACAACTTCTGTTTCCTGGCTTTTTTTGTATTGCCAAGTCTTTTTAGTACAAGCTGGTTTCATATTACTGCTGAAGTTGTGCAAGAGAGACATGATGATGTGATAAAGTTTTTATTGGCATTCATTCAAGATCATTACATTGTTCCTAGATGACAAAGCTTTGACAAGAATTATGTAGGTCGTGACAAGAAAAGCATTAGTAAAAATGCTCTATTTCCTCATACATTTGAAGCTGTATTAGAGATATATGCTTTTAGGTTGATTAATGTACCATTTGGATAGAATTAGATCTACTATAGTAGTGTTTTCAATGTGGTTTAGTTTGAATACAGTCGACTTTTCTTCACAGTTCTGTTAGAACTAGAATATCTATTCCCAGAAGGATTTGAAGTATCTCTCCAGTGGTGATAGCCTTGTTATTTCTTTTCTACCAGTGCGTCAGCGTCAAGAAGAGAAGCGACAGCAGGAAGAAACAAATCGTGTGAAGGAACGCAAACGTAAAAGGGAAAAATATGCTGAAAAGGTACTTTGATGCAAAGAGGTTACCTGTGTCAGGGATAGAGACAGAAGAGCTGGAGGCTCCCTGTTACTTAATGCAAAGGCAATCCTTCCCTTCACCACTAAACATCAATCTGTGGCAGTTCTTTACACAGAAGAGGGGTGTTACTAAACACATGATGCATAGTTCTCTGTATTTTAATATCGTTAGCAACTTGGAAAATAAGGGAGTACTGCATATCCAGACAACACTGTAGATCACCAGTAGACAAGTTGAGAAGTCACTCTTGAAATAAAACACCAAAATTATCAACTCATCATTCTGTGGCATACAAAACAGTGGCTTAATCAATATTTTGTTCTGCAAGAACTGAAAGGGAATGTAAATATAACTATGTGGCCTCTGGGGAACAAGGGGAAGATCAGTTTGTTTTAAAAAAGAATATTAAAACTAGTTTCAAATATTCTGAATTTTTGAGACAGGGAGTCATTGCATTAATTAACTGGAATTTTGTGTAATGGTAAAGAATTTCAAGCTCACTCCAAAAGGTAATGGAAATGAAAGTAATTTTCTAAGAGTAATTCTCCATCATTCCAGCTATTTTAGCAAGTAAAAAAAAAACCTGCCAAACCCTACTTAAATCTAAAGAAGCCTTTAGAGGATTTGTTACTGTGTCTTTCAGAAACTTGTTTGGGAAAATTCTGGACATGGCATTCCTTCAGTTATAATACAGCATTAGATGTTAAGATTTTGGGTTGCTTATTCCCTTTCTTCTTTTTTTATCATCTTTTTCATTCCTGGTATTGTTTGATCTGTTTTTAGAAGAAGAAGGAAGATGAATTGGATGGGAAGAGAAAGAAAGAAGGCACGAACCTTGTGATCCCATTTGTTCCCTCAGCTGATAACTCCAACCTGTCTGCTGATGGGGATGACTCCTTCATTAGTGTAGACTCTGCCATGCCCAGTCCTTTCAGTGAGGTAAGACTCGCTGCTGCATTAGATTATTTCAATTGTGGCTTTCCATCTTCTAGGATTCTTGCTTTCTGTTATGTTACCCAGCACAGAACTTCTAGTATGTGGAGAAGTGACATATCTTAAAGGTGAACCATGGAAATGAAAATAACTTATTGAGAACATAACAGCTGCTAATAAGCAGCTAAACTAGAGGGTGTGGTTTGATTAAGCAGATAACGTATGGTGCTGCTAATCTGCCATAGAGAACATGAGAGAGAACAAGTACCAATTAATGATTGTGTCTTTTAAGTATCTTACCATGTTTGCACCCTTCTCTAACCTGAAAGCAAATGTCCATGTTCCCTGTCATGTTTAGATATCCATTAACAGTGAATTACACATGGGCTCTATCCCTCCTGATGAGAGCAGTAGTGATATGCTTGTGATTGTGGATGATCCAGCATCTTCGGCACCTCAGTCAAGGGCAACAAATTCTCCTGCTTCCATTACTGGCTCAGTGTCAGATACCATGAATGGTTAGTACTTTTGCCTTGACTTAATGCTAACATTTATTAAATGTTGTCTTTGTATGGCTTGGTGATACTTTTTCTGCTTTTTAATCAGAATATATATATGGTTGGCAAGATTGCAGGGGAGGGCAGTAATTGGCTTTTCATAGAAAAATTACTTCTTGTTTGATTCTGTTTATAGCTGGTCATTCACCACACTTTTCTGTGTTAGTTACTCTCAAAAGTTTTGTCCTGAGTTTGCTGTTGGGCTAATAATCAGTTATCTGTTTCTAGTGGGTGATTGGAGAAGCTGTAGTTTTAAATAATGGTAAATGGTTTTAACTACTGTAATAATAAGACCCATAGTTCTTAAAGAGTTTCTATAGGGATAGAAAATGGAAGTTACTTCCTTAAGAAAGAAAATGCTTCATCCTTCATAGAACCCAGAATCCTTCACTTCTTTGTGGATTGAATTAATCATAATAATGACAAGTAGATGGAGTAAATAAGATGTGGTTAACAAAGAGTGGAGTTTTGTGTACGTAATTTCTTCCATGGAATCACTGCTTGCCAGCAGTGACCGTACGAATGGAAATTACAAGTATTTAATAGATACTATAGCAGTTACTGCCTTAACATACTTTTCTCATTAAGGTGTTTCAATGCAAGATGCACCCCTCAGTGGGAGAGGCCAGTCAGGTCGAAGCCGAGGTCGCCCCAAAGGCACGAGCGGCGCATCAAAGGGCGGCGCTGGGAAGGGCAGAAGCCGGAAATCCATAGCGGGAAGTGCGGCTGCGATGGCAGGAGCCAAAGCCGGGGCGGCCGCGGCCTCTGCCGCAGCGTACGCGGCGTACGGGTACAGCGTCTCTAAAGGTACGTGGGGAAGGGGTAGCAGCAGGCAACCCAGAGCAGAGCCAGCCACAGGAGTTGGGGTGATCGTTGTAGCCTGTCAGAAAGTAGATAAGAAGCGTCATGTTGTTGGTGTTCTCGTCCGTTATGTTCTGAGATCCAGTGTGACACAGTAATGATGTGAGAAGATAGCCAGTTTCACCACAGATGACCTTGAGAGGCTAGTTCTGCCAAAGTTTTGTCTGCCCTTTGAATTATCTCATATTTTTCCTCTTGTTTTTTGTTATTTTGGTGTCCAGATAAATCGGATACTGTTGTTTATCGTGTGAGTATGGCTGTGGGTTTCCTGCATTGCTGTAATCAGGTTAAAAAATCTGCTAAACTGTTGGTGATGGAGCTTCAGCTTTACACCAGCTGAAGGTGTCCAAGAGTATAACTGCAAGATGTTTTATATCTTAAGTATAAAGGTACATTAAATGTTCGTAAATCAGGGTGGTCTTAGGACCGATTGTTAGAATATTGTTTGTTCTTGAAGAGCCACAAGTGGAATAATAAGCTCACATGGAATTTGATCCTCTTTTCCATTGCTAGGCATGTCTGCAAGTAGCCCTCTACAGACAGCAATTATTCGGCCTTCTGGACTTGCAGATTTTGGACCTTCAAGCGCCTCTTCTCCCTTGAGCTCCCCTTTGAGCAAAGGAAACAGTGTTTGTGGGACCCCTAAAAGCTTAAACCTGACCGGCAGTCTCATATCAGAAGCTCCAATTCGGAAGCAAAGCAAAAGTGCCCACACCTCGGGTGGTTGGTAGTCATTTTGAACCCCCAAAGCTTTTCTGAACTGCGTTGGCTTTCAGAGTAGACCACCCTGCCACTTGAAGGCATGCAAACCAACGCCTTGCTGCTGTCCAGCACGTGTGTGAAAAGAAAATCAAAGCACAATGGGAGTGGGTGGTTTATGCGAGCACTTTGATTACATGTATTCCAAAAAAAATTATCTTTGCAGACACTGCGAGAAGGAGGGAAGGGAGTCTGGGGTAAATGGGGGAGTGTCACCTTATGTTTCACAGATGCATCTGACAAAAATTCCCAAGAAAGCATCCAGCTACTCCACACAATATCCTGCAGCTGTGTGTGCTGAAGCCACACCAATATACTTTCTCTTCTGTAGAGTGAGGTCAGACCCAGTGTTAGTTTTATACTATCAAACCAGTATCTGAACCCCAGGACTATCCTGTAGAGTCAGCCACAAGACATTTCCATGCCAGCAGCTGGCCAGTGTATGTGTGGGGGTAATTGGGGGCTGAGGGGAAAATGATGTGTGATCAAAAACCACCTTGGATTCTTCAAGAGCGGTCTGCTGGGTACTTTAAAATTTGAAATGCAATGGAAGGTTCTTCAGGTGGTTTCCAGGGAATGGACTCTTTTCAGCACCATTTGTCAGGAAGAGGTTCAGACCAGAACACAGAGAGCAGCTGCAGGTGTGGTGAGACCAGCAGCACTGCCTCTGCTTCACGCAGTGGAAGAAGCCACAGGCCAGTGGCTTGGTTTGACTGTCTGAATTCTTACCAGCATGAGCTCTCCCTGTGTTCAGAATGATTTCTTGAGATGTGCAGAACTCTTCAAAGCTTACAAACTAAATAAGGTTCTGTTTGTACACATCTCAAGAAGAGGGAAAGCTGAAGTGCCCAGGAAGAGTTTGCTGCTGCTCCTCTCACTGTACCAGAACAGAGCATGGGTCTGCAGCGTGCTGTGAGGGGAGCAACAAGAAACAGTCCTGATGGAGAGAGAACCCTTCCATTCTCCTCTCCAGCCACCTTCTGGGAAGAACATTGTCGTGTATCCCAGCCATCCATTGACTGTTCTTCCAGTGTGTTTTCCCTTCATCTTTGTGATCATCACACACAGTAGGCTGGTGGAGTTCACTGTGGTGTGCGGGTGCCAGTGGCCGTGTCCCATGAGGCTGATAGAAGGCAGCACTGCCAGTGCCCATCTGTGTTCTCTTTCTCTGGTTGCTCCTTCCCTGTTCTCAATGCACAATTCCCTCTGTAGCCCCTTGCTTTGCTGTAAGCATTGTCTGCATTGCACTGAGATTTACGTGTGGGACAGTTCTTCTGTCTGACACCTTGAATTAAAAGGCTGTTCTGCCGGGGCACTTTCATCCCTTGAGAGAGAAGCGAGTTGAGTTGCAGTTCTGGGCTGTGACAGCAGAAGATTACTTTTTTTATTATTATTATTATAATTTTTTTTTCCAACCCCAAATCCTTTGCCTGGCGTCCTACAATGTGGAGCGAGTGCTTCCTGTTGGCTCTGCCTCTAATTTGCACACCTGAAAATAGCAGAACTGAGCTTAGTTAGACTGATTTTTAAACAGATTTGCAGGGGATAATTGAGGGGGAGGTGGTGTTTAATTAACTCGTGAAGACTTCCCCCTTCCCCTTCTATTCACATGTATATATGATATTTAGAGGGAATCAGACAAATGCCAAGCCTTTTTTTCTCTTTGAATGTGCTGTCTATTTTTATAACTGAACTTGTACATATGTATAAAGAGAGACACATCTTTCTTTTACTAACTGGAGAAGAAAATCTTAAATAAAATGGAGTGAGATAATTTTATGTAAATCAGTGTCTTTGTGGTTTTTTTTATGCATACAGCTGTATGAATGAGAAGATTAGGGAAGAGACCATGGAAGGTGTACTTCTGAAAATGCATCTGGAGACATATGCAGCTCAGTTTGCTACTCTATAGGGTCTACACTCTCCAAGTATTGCACTTGCAACTTTTTTCAGTTCCAACTGTATCCTTATCACATGTCTGTACTCACTGATTATCTCTCAATCCATTTTGGAGTAGTATGCAGCAGATCACAGGAAAAGAGAGGCAAGTATAGTATGTGTAATAACATAGTACCTGAACTATGATGGTTGAATTTAATACAGTTGATCATTTTGGAACATTTTTTACAGGGATTGTTTTTTGGGTTTTTTTTTTTCAGTGGGAGTTGGAACTCAAAAACAAAATTACACCTGAAAAAGATTGCAAACATGTAATATGTACTATTACATGCTATACTTCTGGAAGATAAAATTATTGATATTTTAAGAACTAATAGTATAAAACAATAGTTCAGGTCATTTAAGCTGGAATGTTTAAGTCTGTTATGGGAAGTGTTGGGAATGCTGTGTATTCCTCATGCCCTTTGGTTATAGCATCTTCCTCATCAGTTACTACAGAACAAGTGCTACTGTTGAAGGCAACTTAAAGGTGATACTTTTCTTAGGTCATCTAAGAAGTTAGGACTACAGGGAGCTATCATGTCTCACCCTCACACACATTTTTAGTTTGGACTAAAAAGATGTGTGGTACAGCAAGGTCCACAGAACACCCCTTCTTCCTGCTGCCACACATGGTCAACAGTGTCTTTCCAAGAAGCTGTGGCAAAGTCAAGTCTTAGAGTTCAGACCAAAAACTGCAACTGCAATATTCCTTAGGAAGAAAGTGTAAGTGATTGAAACCATTTATCCTAAAAAAAAAATAAATCACAAGGTACTTTTAGACAGGAGAAGGGTTTTTTCCTTCTGATGTCTAATGCTGATTTTAACCCTTGAGCATGTGGACAGGACATAGCAGCCAGGCTAGTGATAAAATACAATGTTACACTGCTGCACAGCCCCTTCCACACCAACTCTTGCCACTTCTTAAAAGTGGTTTGGTTCCTTGGCTCCATGAAGTCCTAAGAATTCTTCTAACTTCCATTTTCTTCTTTTTTTTGTGTGTGTGTATGTGGTGAATTGGAGACCACTTAATTTAAATCAAGGGGAGATTAATTAGCCTGCGAGACATTTTCCTGTCATGGGCCAAGTCTGTTGTCCTCCTCAGTCATTATATCTCATCTTCCTATTCAACAAGAGAAAAACAGATTACAGCAGGAGGGTTTTCCACCTCCCTCTTAATTCTTAGCTTTAGGATATTAATTTGCACTGTCCAAATGTAGTGTCATTTCCATGCCTCCTCCCCTTTCTGTTGCACGCTTTCCCCCCCACAGCGTATCTGCTCTTTGCTCTCTCATGTTCTGCTTGTGGAAAGCCACTTGTCTGCCTAGGGCTGTATCTTGCTTTATTCCCATATTCCCAAACTATTTCCTTCAGCAGCATTTCCCAGAGGAAGAAGCACACAAAGCCTAGTTGGGAAACACTCCCTGCAGAAGGAACAGGGTTGTGCATTACTTCGATTGTATCTTAGGAGCAGCCAAGTTGCAGCTGGGAGGAGGCAGAGCACAACTGATTAAATCAGTTGTGGGCAGGATGTGGATAAGTTGAATTTGGGAAATGCTGCCCTGAGACCACTGCCAGTCCTGATCTCCCACTCTTCATGGAGCAAGCTGGCTTACTCTGTTTACAAATACACTTAAAGGCTCCTCAGCTTCTCATTACTGCCTGCATCTTTCTTTTTTGTTGATTATTCAGTCTGAAACAGATACTGTAACTCTGAGGGAGCCATTAAGGCACCTCTTGTGCTCCCCTTCCTGCTCAAGAAGGGATGGTGATGCATTCCCTACCATCCTTTGGAAATTCCTGCCAGAGTGACCAGAAAAATTATTCTTAGCTCAGTATGCAAAGGGGTGTTGCTTGCATTGTGAAGTATAACTGAGACCCTTCTACTAAAATAAAGCTGATTGTGTTTTATGCCCTTAGGTGTAAGCACTCAGTGAATCATGAAGTGGTATTTTTCTTTTGCAGCCTGCACCAGATGAATGAGGGAGGGCAGGGGGTGATTTGCCCATTCTCTCAGGAGCATCATTATTAGGATGGTGCAGATGGCCCAGCTCTCAGATTCAACCAGCAGGTCTGTATTGTAAACAAGTCTTTGGTAGCACTCAGATTAATATTTACTCCTCTGAAAAGCCTGCAACAAGTGTCTTGTGAAATGGAGAACTGTGTGGTGGGTTGGGTTTCCTCCAGCTTCACCTTTTAGCTCCTGCCTTTTCCCTTAGGAAAGTGAAGTTACTCCAAAGTTTATGGATCTTCCAGGCATCTTTATTTACATAATGCTTTTTGAGGGACCTGTGGGGGAATTCATTTGTGTCCCAGGCATGAGGAAGTGTTTCAGTGCTCAGCTATGAAATGATGACTCCTTCCTGCCTTAGCCAATGAGTGTCACTGATAGAATGAGGCAGGGGTGTGAAACATTCAAACACCACTTTTGTGCCTTCTTTTGTTTCCCTTTGGACTCTCTTCCTCCTTACACAGTATCACTTGTTAAGTCTGACGTGTAGGAGGAGTTGATGTGAGCTTCCAAGCATCCAGGGATTACATGATTCCTTGTTGTCTCTGTGACATTTGCTTGAGAGCATGTGGGTTTTTTCATCCCTGCTTAACTTAACCTCACTGCTTAGACTTGTCCAACTCTTCTCAAGACCCAAGTGGTGTCTTCGGGGCTTTTGTTTGGTAGGAGAAATGTTTCTGTTTAAATGTGTTCATTTGTAAATGCATGACCTTTGTGGCTTTGCTCTCAGTGTTAGAAGAACAAGCCAAGCATGGGTGGGTGTTTGTGCACACTGTTACCTGAACAAACCTTCACCAACTTTCTCAAAACCAAGGAAAACTGTTACTGTTGCTCAGAGATCAGAACCTATTTGGAAGTTACTACTGGTTTGGACTGTCACATAGAAGTGATGTGTAGGATGAGACAATTGAAATTTATTCAAATTTGCTTATTCGTAACAAGAAACTAGCAGCTTTCTTCTCAAGATGTATTTAACAACTGCTATCCTCCTAGGAAAGGCAATTCCTGTTTATCTCACCTTTCATCTATTTTTGTGGTCCCTCTCATGTATCCCTACATCTTAACCTTCCTATCTGGGCCTTCCTCGAGGAAGGAATAAGTCATGGGTGGGAGGCATCTCTCCATACCATCATAAGATGTCTTCACACGTCTTATCTTTTAGGTTTTCACTTCTGGTGTTACAGTTTCCCCTGATGTTATGGTAGAGTTCAAATATTGACATTTTTATTTGTATTTGGGCTTGTGAGTGCATCTCAGAGTTTTACAGACAAGCAGTTTTACGATGCTTACTCTGCCACTCTGCTCACAAGTAACTCCCCCTCTCCCGTAGGCTCCTTGCAGAGAAAGAATTCACATTAATTAACAACTGTTCCCTAATTCACATCATTCTTTAATTCAAGCAACTTTTCTCCACAGATGAGCCTAAACTTGTATCAAAGTCACTCTAAACCCCATCAAACTTCCTCTGAGCAGTGTCTTTGAAGTAGTCACCTTTGGCAGCCCTTGTCCTCCCCGGTGTCGGTCTCCAATGGCAGCGTACAGGCTGCTTGTCTGTATTTCACTCAGCTTATAGAAGGTTTTTTTTAAGAATGGAAGAGTCTGCAAATTTCATACATGGTTGGCTGAATGTTGCTTTTTATTGTTTTGTTGTGGGGTTTTTTTAAAGGACATGAAGCTTTTGGCACGTGGCTGCCATTAGATACGTGCTGATCAGCGGAGCGTGCTGCTGCCCAGTAAATGCAGTGGCACGTGGCTGGACACACCCTTGAATGATGCTTCACTGCCTGTGACAATGCTCCAGGGTTTTCCTTTGCAAGCAGAGGAAACAGAAAGGATGTTTGTACCCTATGAACTTTTAGGGAGTCTTGAAAGCTAACATCCAAAAAACCCTTCTTTTTTAGTCACTCCGTGCATCTGGCAGGTGCTGGTGTGAGAGCTCTTCTGCATCTTGTTTCTTCTTGTTCCTCCTGCTGCTTCCATAGAGTTCACATGAACACTTTTGTGGACAGCTTCTGCATTCCTATAATCCTCACTTTTCTTGGCACTTAATCCAGATTTTTATTTGATCTCATTTACAGCCTTAGCACTATGGTATTTCTGTCAAATGGGTCTTGAAATAGCTATAAAGATGCACTGTATGTTTCAGTCTCTGGATTCCAAGTAACTCTTGAAACAGTAATTCACATTCACCATGTCTGTTTTTCCAGGTGACTGCAGTCTTTCATTGTTCTGTGTTGTATTCAGAGTCTGGAAGAAGTGACAGTATATAATCTGTAGTCATAATTTTACTGGGATATGTATTTAAATTGGTTAGCATAAGAAAAAAACCCAAAAAACAGTTGCTGTTTTTTTAGTCATTTGTCACTCAGCTCAATTCCTATTGACTTGTTGAAAACAGCAATTGCTGACATTGTGACAATGAATCTGCTACATACCATTAGGATTTCAAACACGGTGTTGATTTGGGACTGGAAGTCATTATGATTTCTTTCATGGTCTGCTGTAACCCCAAATGATGTATATGTTTTTGAAAAACACCACCATGCATTTTGTGGAAGGAGCCTTCTTTCCCTGGCTTTGATAATTTGCTATTAGCATACGCAATCAGAGGAATATATTGTGTAATTAATGTAATTCAGTTACAGTGCTGTTTGCTGTCCTTAGTTGTGTATCAGTGTGTCTGTCTGGATCCAAGTCACTGAGTGCTGAGAGTGAGAGCTGGTTTGTTAGGATATTCACAGACACCTTAGAGAAGCCCAGCTCTTCCTTGCAGTGCTATAATTGATAGCAAATGAGAAATGTTGTTTGAAGTTTTAATTTAAAACAGGTTTCATGTCTGAGATGTTATGGAATAAACATATGAGAGACATTTGGGACTGCCAGCAGCTGTGAACTCAGCCATTAGCTGAAAAAAGCTTGAGGAACTGCAACAAATTTGACCTCAAGCTATATAAAAATGTTTCTCTGCTGAGCTTAAGTTTTAGTTGGTAAGTATTATGCAAGCTTAGGTGCATGAAGGTTTAAGAATACTGGGAGCAAATTGCTAAACTTGCAGCCACACAGATCCTCATCAGGCCATGGCAAACATAAGGGGATCCATGAAAACTTTTCAGATGAGTCTCACCTGCTTGCAGCAGGATCCAGTGCTGATTATGTGAGCACACATGGTGTGGTACAGAGATATACATGTGGTATCTCTGAATACTTAATGTACAGTTTAGAGTACACTAAGAAACATCACTCCTCAAGGCTTCACGTTGTGTTTTCAAAGTCACTTTATGCTTTTGAAATCATGTTTTTGATGTCTCAGTTGCCCATCTGTATAATAGAACTGACACCTTTACACAAAGGTCTTTTGAAGAGGAATTGAAGTTTGAAAAGGTGCTACAGTGATTTGCCAGAGAAGAGTAAAAATGGACAACAGTTCACCAGCATTTGAAGCAGGATGTGCTTAAAAAAAAATACAGGACCATACAGGAGAAAAGGGAATTGAACTGCTGCTTCTTTTTAGCATCAAGTGAAATGAGGTAGGAATCCTCTGGGGGAAAAAAAATGGATATTTATTCTGAATGAGGCTAGTCCTGCTGTTGCTTTTTATCCTCAGTCCTAAATTCATCTGCCCTCAAATGATAGGATTTATTTCCAGGAATAGATTCAATATATATGTATCTTAGAGACACAGATGCTGCCAGAACTGTCTGCTCTGATGTGCAACAACAAGAGATACAGTTGCATCTGGATCCTGCCTAACAGGTTCAGAGGTAATCAAGCCAGTCACTGTCAAAGGGAAGATGAAAAGCAGCATCTCTCAAAGCCATGGGGAGCTGTGTATTCCTCCTCTTTTCACTTGCTAAAAATGGGATTATGTGTTTGTGGAGAGGAATGTATTGGAGAAAAACACACTGTCATAAAACAGACCAAAATAACAAATGTGCATATAATCTAAAATGTTTTTATGTATAATCTAAAAACCAGCTCTATCTTTGAAATAATACTTTCGGGTCAGTTTTTCTTCAAGAAATGGGTGCCTCACTGGAAAACACAAATGAGAGATCTGAGCTCATGATGTTTGTAGAAGCACCCTGAGGACAAAGTGTCTGATCTCAGTTGTCTGTAACAGTATCTCCCACTGCTCTGCTCCTCCAGCTGATCAGCAACGTGTCAGCCACAGTCCTGGGAGGTCACTTGCAGCGCTGGCAGGTTCAGTGACATGTGAAAGCACACACACCAGTGGTGCCAGTGGGGTGAGCAGAGGTAACACAAACACATCCACAGGCAGCCCCTGCCTTTCCTCTCTGTCTCCAAGGGCCAGGGCAGTGCCTGCTCCCTCCCTCCCCAGGCATCACATGCTTCGTGGGTGCCGACTTGCAGTTGGGGAAGGATGGTGTGCTGTTCTAGACAAGCAGGGGATAAAAGGCTGCTTTTTTGTTTTGTTTTCTAAATGTTTTCAAATGCCACATATGCTTTGAGTAGACAGTTTAATATTGACAAGCTGTCTGTAGTTGTCCCCAAGGCAGTTTGTTTGTAGATGAGGTTATAATTGCTGTAAGTGGGTTGGATGCAAGTCAGTGAAATGACTTCAGTGCTGTCTGTGCTGTCGGTGTGGCTTGGCCTATAGCTCCAGTTCAAAGGAGACAGTTCTCATTCAAGGCAAAGCAGATAGCTGTGGCCATAAGCTAGTCAAACCCAGTGCTCATGTCAGCCTCACCTCTCTTGGCAACAGTTCTACGTGGGGCAACTGCAGTGCACCATGTGTTGTGTGTGCAAATACACTAACCCCCAGTCTGTGGAAATCTGCAACTGGAAGAATGAAAACCAGCATCGCGTGGGCTGCTGTGCCCGAGTGCTGCAGGCTGGCTGTGGCTGCTCTGCACACTACCCACAGCTGAGATGCATGTACCCAGTTCATAGGCAGACAGAACAGGCATGTGTTTGTCATGTTTCTGAAGGAAAACAGAATAACTGCTAACTGGGAAGACAACTCCCAAAGACTTGTCTTCTCGTGCGTGTAGCACTTAGAGATTCCTGAGTGCTGCAAGAGCTGATGCCTGCTTGCAGGGGAAGAGCTCATTCCTATTATGGGAGTCAGTGGGACTTGAGCAGTTGGGGGAAAAAAAACCTTCCCTTTTCCTTGGTGATAGAAGTTTAAGTGCCAGTAGTTATCGGGTGTCTTCTCAGTTGTCTCAGGCCAAACTCATTCCTGGTGGTTTTAATTGAAGTGTCATATAAATGATTCCCATTAAAATAGTGAGGTGAAGGAGGCAAAAGCAGCATAAACAGGAGGACTTAAGAGCTTCTTTGTTCTTCTGTCCCCAGAACTGGTCTGGGAACAGTGTGGTGTCCCCAGCTAGGAAAACAGCACCTCTCTGTCTTTGAACTTCCCTGACCTTTGACGTTATTTCAGTCTCATTCTCTGGAGTTCAAGGTACTGGCTGTGCTTCAGGAATTTGCAAGCATAAACACTCATCAGAGTGGCTGGCACTACGAAGACATGAAAAGGGAGTTGAGAAAGAAGAAAACACATCCAAAAGCCAAACACAAAAAAAAAAAAGGGTACAGGGTTTGTAAACAAAACATGTAAAGCTACCCCAGTGCTGCCCAGAATGCCCAACTTCCTTCCACCCTCCCTTCCGTCCTGGGTCCAAGGCTCTTTCAAAGCCATCTGGAGCTTTTTGATAACTTAAATATAGCATAGAAATATTGGAGGTTTTCACTTATTCCAAGACAACTAGTTAGGAAATTACAAAGTCCACTGAGCTGCTGCAGGTGTTGCTGTGTGTAGTTTTTCCATAGCCTGACTGTAAATATTTTCTTTTTTTTTTTTTTAATCCCTTTTTTCTCTATGAAAACCACACCGTGCTGAGCTAGGCTGTGCCAGTGGTACATTGCACTGCTCATTCATGTGCAGAGACTGCACTTTTTTTATGTGTCATCTGTCCTTGAGTTCTGAGGAAACCTCTTTAAATTTGTTGCTACTGAAGCACATCCATGTCGTGAAAAACAGCAGTACCAAAGTGAGAAGTCTGGCTCAGGGAAAAATCTCCCATCCAAATTCTGCTCATTTGTTTTTCCCTCTGCCCTTGGGATAAGGTTATTATGCTGAATGTGATACAATAAGATCTACAATTTCATGGAGGACTTCTAGGACTAGACTGACTCTCAAGTTTTGGGACACAATGCCATTCTGACATGGAACTATCTGGAATGTGCTGTATGGAGAAGTGTCAAAGTGCACACGTGCCCACATCTGTGTATTTTGTGATGGATATTTTATGCAAAGCCAGTCTCACTTGTCCTGGTGAATATGTACAGCACATCCAGTAGACCCTCTTTCTCTCTTTTTCTCTTTTTTTTTACTTCCCTAACCAACCTCTTCTGGTAGCAGGAGCAGAACAGGCTGTTACCCAGCCAGATGTCTCTGGACACAGCAGCTCTGTATACAGTGTGCACAAAGTGCAGTCCAGCCTCTGCTGCAGGGAGGAGCTCTGGTCAGAGCAGTGACAGCAGAGCCCCAGCTGTGTCACTTGCCCAGCCAGCAGCAGTGATAAGCAGTCCCTGGAGGGGGAGGTTTGCTTTCCCTCTGCCTGTGAAACATCTGTAGGTAATTAAATCCACGTTTCAGCTTGTCTTGAGTAAAAATGTACATTCCCTTCAAGCAGGCTCAACCAAGCTGTTGGCTGCTTTTGTACCCACCTGAGGAGTGCTCTGTCCTTTCCTAGGCCACTATCCTCTCCTACCACCTCCCTCCCTTGCTAAGCTGCATGCCTGTATTGACTTCAGCCACAAATACCACTTCGGTCTCACTAATTTTCTGACCTGGCATCTCATCTAGGAAAGTACTCCAAGCACAGGTAAACTCACACTTTGGTGATGCTCGCTCTAAATTACATTTTTACTGAAGCTGGAATCATCTTGGTGGATGTTTAGCCCTGTGAAGCCTCCTTGGTTCTTGACACTTCACCTTGAAATTGTAATGCCTAAGAGCTAGGGACCTTTTTCTTCTGGTTTTGTGTTCTCTGAATCCTTTTAATGTTTCTGAGTGTCTTTCTCCTGCCTTATGGAGGACCATGACCTTCATAAAGAAATGCTTTATACATTTGAAGGCCAGAGCTCAATTAACTGTTGTCATCTGTATCATTTAGCCAGCTATGCCACTGCAAAGCAGCTGGGTAGGTCCTGTCCTGATGCACTCAAGCAACTGGTGACTCTGGCCTGCATTCCAGGGCTGTGTGGGGGCTGCCAGGCAAGAAAATGGAGGAGGCTGAGGAAAGGACCACATGAAGTGAGCTGGTTTTAGACTTGGGAAAGTATGTAATTGATAGCACTTTAAAACATGTTTCTATTGAAACTGGTTTCTAATGTGAACTGACAGACAGGAGCTTGTCATATGGAAGTGAGAGAAAACTGCTCAGGCAAGAGGAAGTCAAAAGATAGGGAAGCACCTCCAGAGATGCCTGGCAGCACTTTTCAAACGAGGGCAGTTGTCTCACCTTCTAACAAAGTGAAATCTCTTTCATCAGGCCAGTGGTGGAGCTGCCAGAAGCTGGAGTTGTGCCTCAGCCAGCTGCTTCACCTGGGCTGGCAAGTCATGACGTGGGGAGGGGAAGCCTATAGCAAAACATGTATGGGGTAGGACACTGTCCTTGTGTGTCACCATTGGCCTGGCACTCCCAAGTCCCATGGTTGTGCAACTGCCTCCAAGTAGCAGAAGCCTCAGGAGAAAGATGTTACATCATACCTGTGTTGTAGTGACTTGAAGATGCAGTGACAGGATGACAGCAACAAGCTGCTGGGTTCACCACTCCTGAAAACAAAACAGGGTCCTTTTATTGGATGTCCACTGAAAAGAACTCACTGGGGAGAAAATGGTAGGTAGTGGTGTATCTACTTACATTTTTCAAGGGAAGAAGAAACAGCAGCTGAAAAAAACCCACTCCTGGCACCAAAGGGTGTTTCACAAGCACTCACTGCTTGTCTTTCACCAGCAGTGTGGAAGATCACAGGGCTAACCCAGGCTGAACACAGCAAGGGGCCCTCCACATGGGATGGCAAATGCCAGTTGCTTAGTGCACCTCCACTGTCAATTCCTGTCAGTTATCTCTGTGCCTTTGACAATCTGAAAGGTGCAAAGATGTTTTTGTTTATTCTGGAGATGCTTTGGTATCTAACCCCAGACTTGCACTACTAAGGGAGCATTCCCCTGCAGGCAAGTTGATACTTGACCCTTTGATTTTCCAACTGGGGGGTACAGCCCCTACAGGGAGATGGAGCAGCTCTGTTAAATGAGAGCCACTACAGAACAGAGAAAGCATTGTTTTCCTCTAACCTATTATCCTTAAAACATGCACCTGCCTTTAATTAGTGGTAAATTCAGTTGTTTCAATTAGTTTTCACTCCCCAACTGGAGTCTGGAGGCAAGTAACAGCAGTAGGCACAGGGCTGTGCTTGTGCTGAGGCAGCTGCTCATTCTCCTGTACAC
Source organism: Ceyx cyanopectus (assembly GCA_013401355.1). Taxonomy (NCBI): domain Eukaryota; kingdom Metazoa; phylum Chordata; class Aves; order Coraciiformes; family Alcedinidae; genus Ceyx; species Ceyx cyanopectus. The sequence continues at coordinate 130,318 of VYZU01072991.1, read as the reverse complement.
AGCAGCTGTGCCCAAGGCAGACCAGGAATAACCATCTCCCTCACTGCAGATTGGGCTGCAGCAACAGCTCCTTGTCCTTCCACTGTTACTTCTTGGAAATGGTGAGGCCAAGTTACACTGGAAATAAAAATCCTTTGGCCTGCTAAGAGAAAATTACATTTCTGTGCCTGCTTGGTACTGTCAAGAGCACTGGCTTGTCTCTGGTGCCTGTGTTTCTCTCCAGAATCAGCAAGAGAGAGAAGCTGGAAAGTCACTGAATTCCCTTTTCTTTTTTTCTACTGGGTGTCTTCCAGTAGATCCAGCAGATGCAAGCTGCTCAGCAGCAGCAGTGATTGTTTTGTTCCAACCATAGAAGTTAAAGCAGCATCACCAGTGAGGCTTTTGTTTATTAAAAAAGCCTATCAGTTTGAACTTAAAGTCAGTAACAAAAAAGACCAAAGTACAGAAGACTACCTTTGTCAGTTTGTTTTATTACTGGGCAGAGCACAGTACCACTTCATAGACATACAAGCCACACTAATACAAACAGTCCCTACCCTTTTTTATAAAAAAAAAAAACAAAAAAACAACCCAAAACCAACCCACATGGTAACTGGAAGGAGTCAAATGCCCCAGGGGTCAGCTCTCAAGAGCACTTTAGCTGCAGCTGCAGCAGCAGCAGCAGCCTTCTTACCAAATACTATGAGTTTTCTTGCTGTTAATATGTGATGCTGAGAAGTCCTTGCAGCAGTGCCTCTGCTTAACACAATCAAAAGTTTTTCATTACCTCAAAGGGCTGCAGCTACCCTCAGCCATGGCTCTTCTGCAGTCAGGTGAAAGTGTACCAGAGCAACACTCCCATATGGCACTAGAACCTTCAAATGAGTCTGCAGAAACACACATCACCCTGAAGCACCAGAAGTTTCTCTTGCACAGGGCTAAAATGCTGCTGCATCTGGACAGCTTCCATGCAGGCAACGTAGGCCTCCCACATAGGTGGGACAGTTTCTGATGTTCCATCATGTGTAGCAGCACAAGGTCAGTATGCTTAAAGCTTCTATTCATTTAAGCAGAAACAGCTCCTCAGAAAACTGATTTAAAACTAGAAGGCACAAATGCAAGGTTGAGTGTGGGCTTCACACCACTGTGGCATGTAAGCAGTTTTGATACAACATGAATACATTTTAGAAAACAAGCACATCCCTGTAATCCCTCAACAGAATGCAGTAGGATCCACAAGAGCCTACAGAGGCCAGTTCAGTTAATATTGCACAGAAGTCCTTCAATTTAGCATTAGGTCTTTGCACTGGAGGTGGTACATGGCAGGGGGAGGTTAAAAAAAAAAAAAAGTCTTATTTGGCAGAACCTGCCCAAGTCTCCACCACCACACAAACAGCTTTTTGCCAATCTGAGGTAGAAATACACATATAGTACTTAAACCCAGTCAAGTCCTGCTCAACTAGTCTTAAAAAAAGTCCACAAAATAAATTAGCCTCTTTCTTCTCTAAAGAAAGAGAGTGCTTCAGGTTTGACCCCTGGAAGCAAGCCTTACACAGCAAAGTTCCAGTGAAGATCCCTGCTCCCCACCTGGAAAGCAGTGATGGCATCATGGTGCTACAGGTAAGGAGTGTAACAGGTACTAATTGTACCTAGCAATTGCAAGTACTGTAGCAAGATTTTTTTACTCCCATTTCCTCCCTCCCCTACTACTTGCTAGTTCTAGCTTTATTCACTCAGTCCAGAATATTTTACCAGAGTTAAGATTGTCTCTGTTGCTTTTGCCCTTACATCCCTTCTACTGGGACCCTGCAAAAATTGTTTTCCATTTCAACCCTTGGACTTCTGAGGAACACTTGCAGTTTCTTCTAGAGAGTCCTCTGTGTAGCATAAGCATGGAAGGATGGAAATAAGAGCCTCTTCAATGGAGAAGAGATGTTTATCCTCTGCTTGAGGACAAAAGTAACGCATAAAGTCTGCCAGTCTCAGCAAGTACTCAATGTTATGACCAGCACAACCACTTGAGACAATTATTTGAGCTGCAATGTCTTCTTCTGATGCTGGGCCGAGGTAAGAAGGGTTCTGGGGTGTTGCAATGTAAACAAGAGCCAGGATGGGCTCCTCTGCATCTTTCTCCTGAGGGTGGAACTTGACCAGCTTGGTGTCATAGCCTCCCAGGACAGCTTCTCGCATGTTGAGATACTGGAGTGATGCAGCAATTTGTTCCCCGCGGACTTCATAAGCTACACCCCATGTGCAGGCCTAAAAGCAAAATAACAAGGTGGTTATGGGATGTAGTGGACAGGCCTGCCTTGCTTTGGGGGTCTCTGCACGACTGGTAACTGCAGAGGAGCGTAACACCACCCCCCTCTATCCCATCCCATCCCCCGATCCGGGGAGAGCAGAACAGCAGTTTTCAACCGCTAACGTGAGCACCACTACCCAGGCCAGCCCCATCCCTCCCCGGTACTCACCCCGTAGTCCTCCAGCAGCGTCACCACCCGGCCGGGCTGAGGGAGAGCCAAGGGGAGAGCAGTTAGAAGCCGAGCCCGCTCCAGCGACCGCCCAACGCCCCCCCCCCCCCCCCCGGGGGGGGGGGGGGGGAGGGGGGGAGCGCTGTGGAGCCGCGCCCCCCCCCGCGCCCCCCCCCCCCCCCCCAGCGCTCCCCACCGCTCTTACCATCCTCTCGCTGCCACGGTGGAAGGTGTCCCCTTGCCAGAAGCGCCGGCTGTAGCCGCGGATGAAGCCCACCTTGCGGGAGGTGAACTCGAAGCCCGGCCTCCACACCAGAGAGCCGTACCCGAAGATCCACACCGGCGGCGTCAGCTTCAGCTCCGCGCCCTCCGCCTCCCTCGGGAGCGAAGAGGAGGAGGAGAGGAGGGGGGACGGGGCCGCCGACGGCTCCTCGGGCCAGCCCGGGCACTCCTCGGGGGGCTGCGGGTCGCGTTTCATGGCGGCCGAAGGCGGCGGCTGAAGGGTTGCGAGCGATCGGAAGCGTTTACGGCACCGGACGCTCGTGAGGCGACACGCGCCGCCGCCGCCGCCCTTTAAAGGCCGTCCCGGGCCGCTGGCCCCGCCCCCGCCCCCTCCCTCCCCGGCGCGGGGCAGCGCGGCTCGCGGCGGGTGATGCAACGAGGGCGGGGTGTTTCGCCGCGCGTGGGGCAAAGCGGCGCGCGGGTTGCGTCAGGCGGCGCGCGAGGCGGCCGGGGCGCGGGGTCCGCGCGGAGGTACCGCAGCGGACGAGGAGGCGGGGAAAAGGCGGGAGGTGCCCGCCGTGGGAGGTGCCCGCCGTGGGAGTTGAGGGATCGGCGTGTTGTGTCGGCTCTCGGTGAAAGCTGCCCCCGGGGGGGGGGGGGAAGCGACGTCGCCTGCGAGATTTCCCGCCCGGTGATCCCAGAGAATCACCCGCTGCGAGATTCCCGCCCGGTGATCCCAGAGGATCACCCACCATCTCCCAGGAACCTGCCACACTCTCCTGGCTTAGCCTTCATCCGAGCTGCTGCGTTGGAAAGCCAAACGGAGTTACGCTACGTGAAGAGACGGCTCCTGGCACCCGCAGGGCTGAGGCACAAGGGACATAGGTGCGACAGAGCAGTAAAATGCCCAGAATCGGGAGGAAATGGCGCGGAATCCATATTTATATATAAATATAATATTTATATATTTATATATAAATATATATATAAAAAAATCCATTTATATATATAAATATATAACATTTGTTACGTGGATGGGTCCGAGAGCTGTCTGTGTCTGAGGTGGAGACCCGGCTGTACATCAGCTTGAAGCAGTCGTGAGGGCAAAAGAAGCAGGCTCAGATGTCAGAGTTGCTAATTTTGGTAGCAGGAGAGGTGAGGAAAAGAGTGAGAAGCAAAACCATTGAGGTATTTTTGTAGAAATATTTCTTATTATTGTCCTCTGCATCTAATCACTCCAAGCAGACTTTTCTTTAGCTTCCTGGTGAGTCCCATCCAACCAGCACCCACCTTTCCATGGGCGTTGCATTACAATGTGCACAGGCAGTGGTGGGTGCTCCCTGTACCTTGGCACCATCACTATGGGTGACATAACAGCCTGCAGGGCTCACTTCTGTCCTGCTGTGCTGTGCTGTACACAGTGTGCCCCTCTCTCCTGCCCTGCATGGCTGACTCTCCAACCTGTCACCCTGGATGACCCTAAGCAAAGTCAGCCTTAATAGTGCCCAAAGCTCCTTAATTTTCCTCTCCACTTGCACTTTTCCCATTCACCTCCTCTGTCTTACGCAGGCCTGGAGGTATGGGGTCAGCACTGCATCCTCCCAGCCCTTCAGACTGCACACCCATGCTGTCAGAAGCTTGCAGCATTTTCTTCCCCACCCATTCCTTAGCCAGGCAGCTTGTCAATGCAAAAATTAGGTGGCCTTTCAAAAAAATGAAACCATCTTCATCTGGGAATCAAACAGATCTCCATGTCCTGTTGCAGCCAGAATGTATTTTTGATTTTATTTTTTTTTTCCCTGCTAAAATCAAGGAAATTCAAGCAAAACCCCAATATGTAGTTAATAAAAGCATTACAACTTTAGGCTATTGCTGCATCATCCTTATCAGGCAAAGGCAAAAACAGTGACACTAATCAGTGCCTAAAAGATAAACTGAAGAAGCTCTTGATAGGTTCTGGTCTTGGTGATACCAGGAAAAAAAATATCTTTCTTCAGATTTCCCCAGAATCCACCTGAGAAATGCACTGGATTATGCACATCTCACAAATGAAGCACTTGATATCTTATCTGCTACTGCAAGGTAAGGAAAATTGGATCAGGAAATAAAATCCATGCTATTGGAAAGTGACAGGATGCTTGCTGGCGTGGGGGAGAAAACCTGCTCCTTTCCACTGCAGGGCTGCCTCAATTGCACACCTGCCTTTGCCAAAAGGTGAGGTTTGCAGCAGAGAGGATGCCTAAAGCAAGAGCCTTAGGGGACCTGCTTCAGATCCAGCAGCAGTTAAATGCTACAGATCTCTGCTCCCTTCAGTGCAGGTACACCCAGATCAATTAGGCATGAGGTTAGAAACTCCTTTTGAAGCCACAGTCCCTGATTTTCTTGTATAAAGGCATTGGGATATTGCACCAGGATTGGGAGCACAGCCTGGGGGAAGGCTGCTCCTGAAGCTGTGGCATACACAGCAATAGGTTAAGAACGTTTTTGGTTTCAAAGCTTTCATTATTCCATCTCTTGTTCTTGACTGTACCTTAATTGCACTTCAGTTAAATACATGGTGATGTATTAAATACAGGGTGATGGGCTGAGCAGGAGAGGTGTCCTCCAGATGGTGTAGATGAGGCTACACAAGTACATGTGGATACTGAGGAAAGGCTTTAGTGTCTGTCACTGCTGTTGGATCTTACATTTGGAAGGCAAGGCCTGCCACACTGAACCACAGGAATGCCCAAACAGGGGTGAGGGAGGATGTGGAGCCTCAGAGGAGTTAACTGTTAAGGAACATGATGTAGATTGAGTACAACAAAAGGAGGTGGTCTTCACAGGACCATATGACTTCATCAGTTTAAAAGTGATTAAGGGAAAAAGGACTAGAAGGTACTAGTCATACTCTGTAAATCATAAAAAAACAGGAGTAAGAGTTTTTATTTTGGTCTGAAAACCTTTAGGAAGAAGAAAAGGGGAATTATAGCTTTATTTGTTACATGCTGAAAGTAGTTATTCCAGGTTTGGGGCAATGGAGGATCTATTTTCTCTTTAGTAGTACCTGCTCTGCTTCCCCAGAGTGTTAGTGTGTTTCTCCCATGTCAGTGCTGGGTGACTAACAGTGCCAGAGCCACCTGTTTTTCAGGATAGTGGTGAATCACCCACCAGAGGAACCAACACCAGGGCTGGTGTGACACACAGCAGTGGACTGGCACTGTCATTATCTTCATCTTGTGTTTCAGGCTCTTATTTGCTTCAGTAAGCTGAGGGCACACACTGGGTTTTACCCAAAGTAGTTCTATTCAGAAAATACTGACTGGGGACAGGAGGATTGCCAGGTTTTTTTCCTGGTACCATCCCATCTTTCTGCAACACCTCAGCACTGTTTTCTTCTCTATATAATGAGCAGACAGGAGAATCTAAAAAAGAAATCTGCCCCTTTTCCCTAAGGCTTCAGTAAAGATAACAACTATTGCAGTTGGAGGTGAGGTTCAAACAATGCCATGGGCATTTACATCACTATTCTGGTAATCATGATGATAAATGGCTTAACTCATGGGGTTCAAAGCAGTCATGAGAAAAGAGAAGAAAATATGACAAAAGACATACCAGTACTTTACAGAGAAATCCCTAACCTCAGTGGGCACAGTTCTATACAGAAAACACTGTTTAAGTGGAAATCAAACAAAGCAGGGAAGACAGTCTCCAGATTTAGGTGGCCTGCATGTCAATAATGAGAAGAGAAATAGTTTGGGGGATCTTCTGCAGGACAGAACTTCAGCTGCTGCTGCTGCACTCCACATCCAGTCTGTTCACCCCTATGGCTGCCACAGCTCTGACTGCTGTCACCTCTGTTGGTAATTTTTTTCAGTGTACTCAATTCATATCCCAAAGACTACTGGATACCCACAGAGAGCACTGACAAAGTTAATTTGCATTTGAATTAGTTATGTGAGGAGGGAAAAAGAAATAAAAGCAATAGATACAAAGAGCACTTTACAGAATCACAGAATGTTAGGGATTGGAAGTAAAAACTGAGTACAGACCTGCTGGAAACCCCTTTTGCTTGAGCCCATAACTTCCCAAGCCCCAGAGTGAGTCTCAGTGCCATTCAGTGTTGTAATTTAGTTTCACATCCAGTATAAGAAAACAAAAATATGTTAATAGATAAAATGTTAAAGGAACTGACTGCAGGTAGAGTGAAGAGACCAAAGATGGAAATTTGGACGACCCTAAAACTCAAAAGTAGAAGCAATCTACAATTTGAATCCTAAGCAGGGAAGGAAATGTGCTGAGGGAAGCAACCAGCTGATTTGAAAAAGGGTTTAAGAAATAATGGGGAGATCATACAGCCTGGAAAAGGAATAATGCAGCAGAGATCCCTCTGTTTTAGCACTTTGCTATGTACTGAAGCAAGAGCTGCATCAGTTGGGGGTAATTTACATATTGCAAAGAGTTTAAAACTCAGTAAGAAGCTTACTAGTCCAATAAAAGGATGAAGAAAGAAGTGAGAGAACAGGCAGTGATGTGGCTATCAAAACTAAAGATGGCTTAGATGCAAAAAGACAGGCTGGTGATTGTTATGAGGGTTTAAAAAAAAAAAGACATCTAAAGCAAAAGCCCAGTTCTAAGAACTCCTGGTGCTTAGGTCAAGGGAGGTGAAAAACCAGACACAAACCAAGAGTTTATTAACAAGGAATGTAAATACATCTAAGTGGAGTAGGTACCACGTGACTGGCAAAGAGCAAGCATTTGAGACATGAAAAATAAAATCCAGAGTAGCAAACAGAAGGCCTGTCAGCCTGACCTCAGCAACACAAAATTATGTGCTTTGACAGAAAGAGGAACACAGGCTGCAAAAAGAGTTGAAATACACAAAGGGCTTAGCAAAACACTTCTAATTTCACAGTTGTCTTTGATAATGGACTTTTGCAGAGAAGAGAACGTGCAGATATAGATTGTCTAGGCTTCAGTGAAGTATTTAATAGGATAAAGCATGACAAGTTATTAGATGAGATGCAGACAGGAGTTGTTGAAGGGAAGAGGGCTACACCAGGTGAGAGGAAAACCACAGGGAAGCTGTGTCTGTTATTCTGAGCCACACCAGTGTGGTTCTGGGCTGCACAAGGAGAGCACCTGCCAAATCAACAGGAGTTAATGCTGGTGCACAATACCCTGCTGAAGCCACAACTGCAAGATGGACTGCAGTTCTAAAGGAAGATGAAAGCATGGACAGAATAGGAAAGAGCTGTTTGGCAGATCAAGGGGATAAAGAGCTCTCCCTCCCTGAGGATGCTGGACTCTCTTGGTCTGGCCATGTGTAAACAGGGAAACAGGACTGGTTTACATCATGAGGTTTATGCTGATGACTGGGGGAGAGGAGAAGGGAGCTGTTCTGAGTTGGCATAAAAACAGATGAGCAGTAACTGCACAGAAGTGCCACAGTCTGGAGATTGAAAAGAATATCCTAAGCTGCAGAGCAGCAGGTCTTAAAAATTGCACTCCCTACTCCTTCAGATGAAGAACAAATAACAGAAAAATAACTGCTTGTTGTAGATTTAACTGCAACAGAGATTACATGAGGTCATTATGTCCTAAAGTGCCTTTCCATCCAGTGCTCTTGTGTGAGGAGCAGAAAGTTTCTGTTGCAGGAGCATCACAGTGAAGAGCCAAATCACAGCCTCAGTCAGTTAGAGACACTCTCCAGAATTTCCACAGATTTTTGGTGTCAGAAATGCTTCAGCAATTTGAAATTGTTTTGCCCCAGCTTGCTGGCAGCTACTCTTGCCTATGGCATCTTCCAAGCACTGCCTCTCTGGAGCCTAGATGTTATGGATTCATTTTCTCCTAAACCAAAGACACTGCTAGCTCAAGGGTGATCACAAAGCCTCAAACTGAGAGTTCTAAAATATCTGATTGTTGTACTAATGGCAAAGCAAGAGTTGCAGATCCAATGCAAACCCTGACACACCATTTCACCCTGTGACTATTGAGGAACCCAAACCAAGTTGATGTTGCAGCATCATTTGGAATTTTGAAGGGTGGAAGGAGCTTGGAACTCATACTCTACTTGCCAGCAGAGAAGGGATTTACAAGGTCTGTCAGTAAGCTTTAAGACAGGACCAGAACTAGTCAGGATGCTTTATGAAGACAGGAAGCAGCAAGTTCCCAAGTGCAGTGAAGCACAGAAGGCTTCTCATGGAAAGTAAAGCCCACAAACCTCAGATAAAAACATATGAGGAAGGCCTATAAAGAGAATAGTGAAGTCTAGAACAAGACTAAGCAGCAGAAGAGGAATCAAATCCCACATCTACCAGCCAGCTGGTAGAGCCCAGCATACCCTGGAGGGCAACCAGATCCCCCAGCAGCCCTGCCTGTCCTTGCCCTGGCCAGAGGGAAGAATTTCCACCTGCAGCAGTCACTGATGGTCTTTATCTGAGAGAGGAAAGAAACCCACCTGCTACTGGAGAGAGATAAGAAGTTGTTCCTTCCCTGGATCCTTTATTCTGACATGTTAAGTATGCCTCATTTATATTTATATTTATATTTATATTTATATTTATATTTNATTATTTATATTTATATTATTTATATTTATGTTTATATTTATATTTATGTTTATATTTATATTTATGTTTATATTTATATTTATATTTATATTCACTCCTGTGATGGTTGAGCATTGCTGCAAGCCACTGAGCTAGCTAATGTGGTGCTTAATGCAGAGGAAGACAAAAAATGTTTGATTCTTCTGTAACAGTAATTGAGACTTGTTTATATCCAGAATTGCTAAAAGCCTGGTTGATGTGACGAAAACTTCTTAACTGATCTTGAAGTTGTGGATCCACCAAGCAGGTTATTGTTAGTGACAAATACTGAAAGAATTTATTTAAACACAGCCACAGTTGGCAGAATTTTGTCTGAAGGAAGTTTGCACTTCTGGGGCAAATTCCTATAAAAGCCAGCTGAAAGGAGTTATCTTTATATTTTATTATTCCTGGCACCTGCATTAAGAACTCTATTAGGTTTGAAGAATAACTGTAGATGTGTTGTTTGTGAGCTAACACATTTGGTTTTTTTGTGGTGTTAATAGGACAGATTCTGGCTCAACAATAACTGCTTTTGTGACTTCTTAAACCATGTCTGCTTGGGTTTTGGGCCCTTAATTCTCATCTGTCTCAAAATAAAAACCTGCTTTCTTCTTCCTTTGGTTTGGTAACCTAGGTCTGCAGTTTCCCTTACTGAATCTTTTCTGTGATCAGCCCAGCAGCTCTGAAAGCCTCTACTTACTAACTAGGTGCTGTGCCCAATGAGGAGGAGCAGAATGTGCTAATGATTGCCACCTTCCTTAAAGTACAATGCTATTTATTTAGAACAAAATGTTATGGGAAAAAAAAACCACTTAATAAGCCAAGAAATGACTTGCACACCTGCTCAGTGTTGCCTGTCTTCCTTGTGGTGCCCTGGCAGATACCATGAGCATGTTCTGCCAGCTCTTTAATTCAGAGAGAGCATCTGTGTGTCAGATCAGGCTGTCTCTCTGCCCCACAGAGACTCTCTTAGCAAAGCTGAGTGCCAGGACAGCAGATACACAGGACTTGTGTGAATACACAAGGGTTCCACAGAAACACTCTTGTTCAGCCTGGAGCACAAATGTCTAGGTAACATGTGCTGCCTCCAGTCTGTTCTGACCATCCTTTACATGCCATGGAGCAGTGGGCAGTTCTTGAGCATTTCTCCAAAGCTGAATGTGCTTTTAACCTGGGTACCAGTCGTGCTGCTCTGGGGAGGTCAAGTGACTCCCACCTTCCTGCATGTGGGCACAGCAGGGACTTGCATGACTGGGCAGCTGAGAGTACTCTGAAGTAATCAGTAGGTGTTGGACTTTCTTTATGGCCAGTAATGGGCATTGTCCTCCCACATTCAACCACAGGCAATATTAAAACAGGAAAAGCATCTGCTTGGACAGAGCTGTTGTGCATGTTGGCTATGACCTGTCCTGGGTGGTCCTGGTGCATTCCATGCTTCATAACCCTTGTAGCAGTTCACTGTAGCAGCATTTGAAGGCTTGGCTTGATTGCTTTAATCAAGGGTATATCTTTACTTTCAAATAATTAAAAACTATTCAAGATGGTGAAGATAAAATTATTTCATCATTGAACCTCTTTCAGCTCAATTTATGAGATATTTCCAAGCTCCCTGGAATGAGAGATCAGAAAGTGCATCTGTAGGGGAAGGGTGTTACTTATTTATTTTATTTTCTAGTGAAATAAAGTGGATTCTTTTTAAGAGAAGTTATGAACTTTATAGTGTATTATCANAGGACCAGAACTAGTCAGGATGCTTTATGAAGACAGGAAGCAGCAAGTTCCCAAGTGCAGTGAAGCACAGAAGGCTTCTCATGGAAAGTAAAGCCCACAAACCTCAGATAAAAACATATGAGGAAGGCCTATAAAGAGAATAGTGAAGTCTAGAACAAGACTAAGCAGCAGAAGAGGAATCAAATCCCACATCTACCAGCCAGCTGGTAGAGCCCAGCATACCCTGGAGGGCAACCAGATCCCCCAGCAGCCCTGCCTGTCCTTGCCCTGGCCAGAGGGAAGAATTTCCACCTGCAGCAGTCACTGATGGTCTTTATCTGAGAGAGGAAAGAAACCCACCTGCTACTGGAGAGAGATAAGAAGTTGTTCCTTCCCTGGATCCTTTATTCTGACATGTTAAGTATGCCTCATTTATATTTATATTTATATTTATATTNGCAGCTTCAGGGCCACCACCTTGGCTCCTTAAAAGCCTGAGATTGATGGTTGCTGCCTCAGAGGTCAGCATCTGCCCCCTGAGCTTTTATTACAGGAGATGCAGGAGACCAAACACCATGTCTCCCCCCCCCCAGTCTTTAGTTGCAGCTCCCAAATGGAATTTGCAGGACACAGAGCTATAAATATCAGTGCTGTAAATGCTGAGGCTCAGAAAGGCACCAGGAGAGCAGCTTCTCAAACCAGCCTTTCACCTGACTGGGCATGTCTGTTGGACCTGGAAAAAAAACCCTCTCATCTCTGCCTCCAGCTTGGATTGCTCTGCTCTGGAAGGAAGATTTGTTTCAGGTTCCATTAATGGGTTCAGGAGGAGCAAAAGCTGTGCAGAGCTGTGTGGCTGGAGCTCCCAGGGTTAGAGGCACCCCAAGAGCCCCTGTTCTCTGGCACTGCTGGTCAATCCTGCTTTTTACAGCCAATTTTACCTTTGCCCTGCTCTTCAGTGAAGCCTCTGGAAGCTTTTCTGGCTCTGGGGATGGAAGGGGAGTTTTCTGTCTGGGGCAGTTGGTGTTGAAAAGGCAGCACCAGCTGAACCCCCAGTTTGGGTGTTTGAAACCCTGCTGGGCTCTGCTGTGACCTCACGTGCTGCATCCAGGTTTTTTCCTCTAAAACCCAATTATATTGATTAAAGGAGGAAAAAAAGGAAGCATTGGAGTGTCTGGGATGTGCCCACGATTTAAGACTGGGCAGTTTGAAGCTTGAACTAAAGAGCTTGGTGAAGAATGTAGATAATTTGGGGTTTTTTTAAGGAAAAAAAAAAAAGAAAAGCAGGGGGTAACCTGATCTGAGGCTGACAGTGTCTCTAGTTAAGTGTTTCCATCTGTTGCCTGCTATTTCCCTTACTCATGACCTCTCTTTTTCTTTCTCCCCCTCCTTAGCCCCTCTGAGGAAAGCAAAGTTTGTGGAGAGCCCTCGAATCCCAGAGTCTGAGCTTGGCTCCCCAACCCTGTCTTCAGCCCAGAAGCTGGACGTTGACTCCTACTGCCCTGGTAAGCTGCATGCAGAGGCTCTGCCTCTCAGGAGGGAGCAGAGGCTCATCCCAGCCCACAGGGGGGTTTGGAAGTGGAGTCCAGCTCCTTTTCCAGCTGCTCCATTGGCCTTTCCCCACCCAGTGCATTGGAAATGTATTTAAATATCTCCTTGCTACCCATTTACCTGGGTGCAGCTCTGTGAGTGGCCTCTCTGCCCATGGGATAATTTAGGAGTTGCTTTGGAGAGGATAAAAATGATCCAATAAATGTGGTTTTGAATGATGGAGAGGCTGGAATAAAATCCCATGTCAGAAATGCCCTTAAACCCACCCATGTTAAGCTATGGGGTCTTGTTTACCTGCAAGAGAATATTGCCCCTAACCCCTTATTATTTTTATTTATTATCCTGGAGGAATTTCTCTTCCTTGCCAGAGGCCTGTAGCTGGAAGGTGACTGGCAGTGGCTCTGGTTACAGCCTCTTTGAAACCTGGGTTTGGCTTTAGAAGGAAAACCAGTCATATGTGTGTCTTTCTGTGCTCTTTTTAGGGATGGAAAGTTTCCTTTCTGTGCCATATGAAAAACCTGGGCTGTGAGGCAGAATGGTTGTGCTGTCCTGCACTAAAATGGAAAAAACAAGTTGTGAGGGCAGCATGTTGCATCAAGTCACAAGCTGTGGTGGAAGGCAAGGAGGAGGAACACCAGTGACCAGGTTTCAGGCACTTGATTGCCTGGCCAAGACTGCTCCAAAGAGAGAGGCTGATCACCAAGGTGAGTCAGAGTATTAGCATAAATTGGGGTGAATCCCCTGTGGCTGCCCTGGGTAAGGGGGTGTGTTTCAGGGCAGCTGACTTTGGGCACGTACAGGACCACGGGCTCTGCCCCACCTCTGCTGCTGGTGTCTCACAGTGCTGCTGCTGCAAAGTGCCTGGGACTGTGCAGCTGGACCAGCTGGGATTACTGTGAGCACTGGTGCTTCAGCATTAGCTTTAGAGGTGCTGACTTCACCTCCCTCCTCCAGGCAGAAACAAGTCACCACCCACAGGCAGTGTTTGCTTTTGCTCCCTGGGCATAACAAGGCATGGGTGTGTTTTGGAGGCAGTGGTAGCTGCGTGGCTGGGATGTGTCTGCCTAAGCAAGCAGGGCTGCTGCAGCCAGTCCCTCAACCAGTTACAGCTTCCCTGCTCCCAGTGCAAATGTTCCCAGCCCTTTGCCAGGTAAGCTGTGTGTGGGAAACGTTGACAGTGCAATCCTGCTGCCCATGCTCCTAACTGGGGGGCAACAGGAAAGTGACACATGTGAGATTGCCTCCCCTTCTGCACAGGGAACGTGGTGACTCGAGGGACAGGCACCAGGCCACACAGTAGCTGTGAGATTGACAGCAAAATTATGTAGGCTGGCAATGACCAAGCTCTTGGCTGGTTAAGATCACTGGTGAAGGCATTTGAGCTTTGCTTGGGAGTTCTGCAATTATCAATGACTTGTGGGCACCAACAAATAGAATCCTGCTCCAGCAAGAGCTGTCATCCTTTGCCAGTGTTTTGATTCCTGTGGCTGAAAACAGCATCCAGTGTTGACTGAACAATGTATTTACTGTTAGCCTGTGCTCATGTGTGCTTGGGTAACTCTTCTGTGCACATAACTGCAATGGCATTGTCTGAACTTTTCCCAGTACTCACTGACCACGTCCTAGGGTTGTTCCTCTCTAGACTGACCCTGACCTATCAGTATTCCCAGTGAGATTGTTTTTCTCCATCTTCCCTGGTTCTGTTATTGATCCTGACCCAGCAGCAACCTTTTCCAGCTCTGCCATGACATCTCTTTATTGCAGATTTTAAATCTTCTCCTGTTCCTAGCCTAGGCTTATCTCAGGCTCTGCTACATGCTGAGCTGTTTGGAACTGACCTAAGACCAGAGGATAAACTTAGCTGTGCTGAGCTCAGCAGCTTCATCTATTTATACTACAGCTAGAGTTTTCCTTGTTGCTCTTCCCTGTCTAGCAGGAGCTCCCAGCAGCTCTTTGGGTATCTTCCCAGTGACAACTACCCTGTCTAGTTGTGTCTGTCTGTGTGTGGGGACAGTGTGCAACCAGATCAGAACATACGTGCAGTTTACCTGTCTTGGCTGGAGTAAAGGATAGTGTGGGTGCAGGCATGCAGACATCTGGGCCTATTTTGCACTTGAAAACAAAAACAACTTGAAAACTTTTTTGAGGGGAGGTGGAGGAGAGGTAGAAGTGAGATTAGTGGGGCTTGTGTGCTTCGTACAGGTAATCTACTCAAATTAGTCCACTCTGAATTCCACCTGCATCCTATGTAACATGGTAACGTGTATGCATGGTGTCATAACATCACAGAGTGAGGTGCAGTGTAATTTGGATTCATCTGGATCTGGATTTTGCCAGGGAACCCTCCCTGTTTAATGGCCAGCATGAGACCTGGCAGCGAGCTGTACAGTGCCTGCTGTGGGGAACCCTCTCCTGAGGCAGGCTGAAGCTGCAGGCACTGTGGTCACACAGGCAGTGGAGGCTGGTGACTGGTGTATCAGTGGAATAGCAAAGTCATAACCCAAGTGATGGGAAGGTGATGTAATGACTGGGCTGGAATGCTGTGCTCAGGCAGAGGCACCGTCACCACTTGTTTACTAACTCTGGTGTTGCTCCTAGCCTGAGGTTACATCAGGCTGAGGAGAGCACAGCCAGATTTTTGTGAGGTGGGAACACTAGACTGGTGCCAGCACAACAGCTGACAATGTCAGGGGTTTTTTTCAAAGGTTAATTTCTTCCTCTCATTTCAAGGAAAAGCCTTGAAATGTTCCTTTAATTGTATCCTTGGTATAAGATTTCACACCTTGTAGCTAACACATGTATTACAAACCCTCAAAGATGTGACCCCCCTGCCCCTTGGTACAGATTGCACTGTCGAGGAAAGACTCTCTGGCCTGTTACTTGTGTGTACTGGATAGAAACCAGTTCCCTGAGTCCATCTTCCATGTGAGAAAATAAACTTGTACCCCAGAGTCCCAGACAATTATAACTCAGTGGTTGTACAGCTGCTTGTGGTGTTCCAGCTTCTGATGAATGTGGAAGTGCTCTCAGCAGTGCTGGGACATGCACATTCTTAGTTCTGTGGGCTACACTTACATGTCCTTTGCAGTACAGTGGAGGTTTCCCAATATAATTTAGTCTTGTAAAAGTCCCCTTAGCTGTGTCATCTTAGGAAGGCTGTTTCCTTCTAGTACTTTAGGAGGCTAATGATTCTTGAGGATAATCATTTTCTCTTTTTTTTTTTTTTTTTAATCAGCCTCTAATTTTGCAATTTACAATCCCATAGTGCTTGGTTACAACCTGCCAAGACCCCAGCCTTTAGCAGCATGAGCTTGCAATGTCAGCTGGAGCACCTGGGCACTGTCTGGAGGAGAGAGAGGCTTAATGTGGAGGTGGATGCAGGGTGAGAGGATGATAGTATCCTGCTCTGTGTGATCTTAGTTGGTGGAGGCTTATTCCTAAAGTCTATCATTGCAGGTTAATGCCAAAATCTTTAATTTATTACATATTAAACTGTTTCAAATAGGAATGGACTGCTCAGCTGTGTATTATGATCAGAACCTGTTATGTTTTAAAACTTACACCAAAAAAATAAGGATCTTGCCAAAGCAAGACTCGATCAAAATTACCAGAGGTTCCTTAAGAATATGTTTACATCACTTGATACTGAATTTAATCACATGCTTAAGATTAAGCAGTTAGTGATCCTTTTAATTTGAGTCTGAGTCTATGCATAACAGATGCTTTCAGAGTCAAAGGTATGAAGAATCCTTCCAAATCTGTCAGTGTCTTTTGTCTGCAGTTCTGGAGATGGCTAAGCTGATCAAACCAGGGACTCTTTAATGCTGAATCTCTAGTTGACTTGTTGGCCACATATTCCTGTCCTATCCACCACTTTCTTTCTTTCTGTGCTGAAATGGGAACCTGTAATATGAAATCTCCTTGAAGAAAAGATGTGGGCAGCTGTTTGAGATCCAGCTGGGGGGAAAGTTCACCATGCTTGGTCTGTCCCAGCTGTCACCAACTCTCCAGACCTGTGGCAGGGTTGTGTGTGTACATTTTAGCCTACATGTGACAAGCAAAAAACAACCAACCAAATAAAACCAACAAAAAACTGAAGAGGTTAAGGTAACATCTGATGGCATAGCAGTTGAGAATGCACATCCACCTCCAAAGATTCCCCTTTGCTCTCTTATTCAACTGGCTTTCAAAGTTTGCATTGCCATATGGTGCAAAGCAGCGTGGTAGAGCCCCAGCATCTCTTAGCTCTTGGACCTCCACAGGTGAGCACAGAGCTGTTTTGTGTCAAGCACTTAGCAATGAATGAGTAATTGTGGATGGGTTCCTCAGTAAGGAGGTTGAGTGCAACAGCAGCCAGGATTCAGGTTTGGCCACAGGGTGATGGAGTGACCCAAAGCAGTAATGGATGGGGCTGAAGATGGCTCCATACATCCAGGGCAAAGCCTGTGGAATGCAGATCTTGAAGTCAAGTGGTACAAATAAGAGAGAGCAAAGCTAAGACAAGGACTGGGTGTCTTCTCTTCCTCCTTTGGTGTATGTTGAACATCTGTCAAGTGTCTTCTTTCAAACACCAGCAGGTGTGAGGTCTTCTGTCCCAACAATGTGTTCTGCTCTAGAAAGTTGTCCCTGTGAAACCTTCAGCCTGAGAAGTAATCCCTCTTCAGCCACTTTCCTGCAACAGAACATGCCCATTTTCTTTGAGCTACTTTTGGCTGTTCTTAAACATATATTTATTAATAGATATATGGTAGAGGATGATTAGAAGAGCAATTAAAAAGGAATTGCAAGACGCTGTGCTGTAGGTAATGGAAGAAAGATGTCATGGTGCAGTTGTGCAACAGCTTCATGCTTTCCATATTGCTCATGCTGGAATTCCCTGTGAGTGGACTCAGTACCTGAGTGGAAGGGCCATTGTGGTGTGTTGCAGTATTGGTCATATATGCAGCAAAGATTGCATCAGATGGCTGAGCATCAGCAATTGAGAACATCTAAAGAGCCCTCAAGTGGGAGAAATCCATGTGGGAAGGGGAGCTAGTGGCTGTGTTTTCCTTTTCCCTGATACCACTAGATCACAGCAGTTGAATCCCCAGCTTTTTCTGTGCTGTTCGGTGAGAACCTAGTGTTACCAGAGCTGAAAAGAAATAACTGTATACTCTATGACCAGGCTAGTGAAAAAGCAGCTAAAAATGAGAAACTGAGAAATAAATGGCAGGGAAGAACATCACTGAGCTCTCACCATGACCCTTTAAATTGCAAAAGTGAGAAAAGGCTGATCTAGATTTCATAATTGAGGGATCTGGACAACAACACAGTTTGAAAGCATCATTGGTTTTCGTAGAATTTTTATTGACAAATCTTTTTCCTGGTGAGAGAAAATTAAAACAACTGCTTAGGTACTATTGTACATCAAATGTTTTGCCTATGGATCCTCTAAGAAAACTGAGCAAGCAAATTGTTCCTTTTCCCATGCGTGGCTCTTGCTTATCAGCTTTTTTTTTCCTCTGCTGAGCAATCATTCTCATCCATTTCCAAGCAGAACCATTTGCCTCTCAGCAAGCTCTAATATACATATGGAAAGATTATGTGAAATACAGTTGCTGATAACCATGACATCTGAAATGATTTTATGCCTTCAGTAGACCACAACTACCATGGAATCCTAGTGCTGACCTTGCTGTATTCTTTGCCTCTAGCCTGAGCATACTTCTTGCCTGAACAGGCTCAGGCATTGCATTAGTGCCTCTAGTAATGTGCAGAGCTCTTCTTACACTGCCTAATTGAGTCTCACTATCCCTCTCAGAGGCAGATGAGTAAGTGTTAGCCCCACTTTACACCAGGGAAAGTGTCTTGCCCAAGTGGCAACCAGCGTGAGCCATGTCTGAGTACCCTCTTTGCCCACACCTGAGCCCTGTGCATGCAGAAATTGAAAGTCCCTTGTGGAATATGGGAGGTGAGTAAAGTGTTGGCTATCCATTCTGTATTAGATACTCTATTGCTTGCTGGGTGCTAGATGGTGTATTGAGAAAGGAAGGAGGGGAGTAGCAGAGTAGCAGTGCTGTGACATGGTGGCAACAGACTTGCACTGGCCTGCTGAGCACTGCCAGGAGACAACCTGGGTAGTCCCATGGCAAAAGGGATGCTGGCCTTAGTTCAACTGCTCAGTCTGGCTGCATCAGTGCTCTGGTTGGTTTTTCCTTCTCTAGAGAAAAGACAAGATAATTTGGAGCACAAAGCCAAGACTTTGCCCTCTGGAGTGATTCCAGGGTTGCAGATGGACTGGGCTCTTCAAATTGCTGCTGGAAAGCAATCCCATTTGCAGTTCAGGGGAAGAGAAGAGGAGGAGGGCGAGTCACTGAACTGACAGCAGGGATAAAAGGTAGCTCATTAGCACATCATCTTTTCTGCACCCTTCTGTGTGGGAGCAGATCTCCATATGATGACATTCAGAGTTTGGCAGGAATGTCATCCTGAGCTAGTAAGAATTTCTCTGCAAAAAAAAGTGCCAGTGGATAGGTTTAAAGAGATCAAAAGTCAGCTCCTCTGTGGTCCAGAGGGTGTAAAGGTTCATCCTTTATGGTCATTCTCAAACTTCACCATCAGCTGCTGACCTGAAATAAGAAGAGGAAGCACAGAAGTAGTGAGTTATTTATTAAAAAGAAAAAAAACCCCAAAACAAAACCCCAACCAAACAAAAACCAAACAACACAGAAAAATGAAACCCTTCTGCTGCACATCCATCCACTTCACTTGTTCCAACCTGGGAGCACATTCCCAGATGTACATATTTATTGTACTGTGTCTATGGTATATCATAGCTGGGAAAGATGGTGCCTTCCTTTACTCTGTGAACACTTCTATGGCAGATGATTTTTTAAAGTGGAGAAATAGAGAGATTATTATGTACCAAGCACTGACTTGTGCTTGAAAAAAATCCATCAGGACCTGTGCAGAAGACCTTGCTGTCTCTCTCTGGCTGGCATTCAGAATAATCTGGAGAGCTTTGCATCCTGTGGCAAGGGCCTGTTGGAAACCTCATGGTACATAGGTAATAAAGATATAATAGACTTTATGAGCTGAAGTGTGAATTCCTTACAGGCTCATTCAGAAGCCTCCTGTGATTGTTTAGCTGCACTAAGGTGTACATTCTCTCATACCCTGAGCAGCTGCCATAGCCCCAGAGGAAAATGTCAGCAAAAGCACAGCTTAACCATTCCCTAAAGGAGATGTGGGTGGGACATGTGAACGTGTGCCTCACCTGCCAGACAAGCTTATGCACAGGAGCAGTCCTTTGTGGCACAGCTCACAGCTCTTTTGTGAAGGTGTCTGGGCTGTATGTGAAAATACATGTGAGGATCTTGTAAATCTTGCATTAAAAGGAACCTTTAAAGGTCTTCTAGTCCAACCCCCCTGCCATAGGCAGAGGCACCTTCCACTAGGTCAGGTTGGTCAGACCCCTGTTCAGCCTGGCCTTGAACACTTCCACGGAGGGAAGATTCACAGATTCTCTGGACAACCTGTTCCAGTGTCTCACCACCCTCACAGTGGATAACTTCTTCCTAATATCTAACCCAAATCTAACTTCTTTCTGTTTGAAACTATTAACCACTGTCCTGTCACTACAGCCCATGATAATGAGTCCTTCCTTATTTTTTCTGCAGGCTCCTTTTAAGTTCTGGAAGGTCACTATAAGGTCTCCTTGGGGTCTTCTCTTCTCCAGGCTGACCAACCCCAACTATCTCACCCTGTCCTCACTGGGAAGGTACTCCAGTCCCTTGATTATCTTTGTGGCCATCCTCTGGACTGACTTAGGGTTTCCCTGAC
Source organism: Ceyx cyanopectus (assembly GCA_013401355.1). Taxonomy (NCBI): domain Eukaryota; kingdom Metazoa; phylum Chordata; class Aves; order Coraciiformes; family Alcedinidae; genus Ceyx; species Ceyx cyanopectus. The sequence continues at coordinate 109,992 of VYZU01072991.1, read as the reverse complement.
CCATGTGCAGGACCTCGCACTTGGCCTTGTTGAACTTCATGAGGTTCCCATGGGTGAACCTGTCGAGGTTCCTCTGGGTGGCATCCCCTCCCTTCAGCATGTTGACCTCACCACGCAGCTTGGTGGTGTTGATGGTGCACTCAGTCCTGCTTCTGGGATCCCACTGGTGTTATCTTGAGTCCTTTTGATGAGATGGGGAGAGAAATGAAATGAAACCATGATGAAACCTTTTGAACCCAGTGGAGCACCAGGTAAAGACCTACCCTTTCTATTTTCTCATCATTCTTCTATCTCCTCAGTGTAAATATTTTTCATCTTGGTGTGGGAAAAATAGAGCCCACAGGAGCAGTCCAAAGGCCCTACAGTGTCCTGATGTGTTAGCTTCTCCTTTTGGAAAAGCAATCAGCTCTGACAGCCTGATTTTGCAGTCAAAAGGAGGCTCTTCAGTATTGCCAGAGTAGGAACTGTGTCATTCACTTGAGCATATCCTGCAAGGTGATAGTGACAGCAAGGTAGAACTGAAGGGTTTGTCTTTAATGGTAACACAGCCTCCACCAACAGATGCTCTCAAAGCAGTGTACAAGGACCTGCTGTAGCCTTGCAGGGGGTAATACCTGATGGAGAATGTGTGGGACAGAGAAATGGGGTGAATTCTTCAAAAGGCAGCTGCAGAGCCTGAACAGTCAGAGCTGGGAGAGGACAGAGGGAATAAATGCCTCACCCTGAATTCCTGTGAGCCTGATTTAAACCCACGTATGTCTGCTGGAGTCAGTGCAATTGCATGAGTAGGAAAGCTGGCTGAGAAATAAAAAATAAGCTCCACGTCTCTTCATCAGTTATTTTTTGTACTATTAGCACAAGCTTTCTTCACACTCCAGAATGTGCTCCATCTGGGTTAGACGAGATCGCCTGTTGCAACCATTCAGCAATGCCTTTCATATATAGAAAAAGCAGAGAACAAGAGGAGAACACAAGATGTGTACATCAAATACTGCCCAGGTTAATGCCTTTGCAGTTTGCATCTGATCATCCAGCCCTAGAAAATTACAGCTGTGGCTACTCAGCACCCTCAGGGCAGGCACGTGTCCCCTTTCAGTTGGCAGCAGCACCCCCGTGGCATGTTAGCTGCCAGGTGGCTGCACTAATGGCGTTAGAATAAAGCTGGTAAATATTCTCAGGTGGTAAATATTCTCAGGAAGGAGGTGGCAGGGCATGGAGAATTTATGAAGGAGCTGGAGTGATAGAAAAGCAGAGCTCAACAGTGAGGAATCCTTCTCAAAGTAAGTGTACACAGTGCAGCTGCTTGCCATGCCGTGCTCATGCCTTTTGCTGTAAGCTTGCAAATACCCCTTAAACTACTCTAACTGCCTCTTGGCTGGTGCAATTTCCAGTGTGAGTGTGAGCCTGAGAAAAATCAAACCCAAGCAGCCATCCATCCATCCAAGGGTGCTGCAGAAGTGTCTAAGTGTGCTGGTCCCTGAGGGACTGTTTGTAGCTACAGCTAGACAAGTACATAACCTGCTTTCCCCACCTGCCTTCAAGGCTGCCTTGAGGGTCTGGCTTCCCAGCCTGCTGTCCTGCCAACATGAGGGTGCTGTCTGTCCTGTGAACATTCAAAAGCTCTTCACTCCTCTGTCCCTCTTCCTAGGGAAGTGATTAAATACCAATAATGAGCCTCTGATAATGAGCACAACTTCTGCAGTGCAGGCTGTTGGATGGGGTGCTGGAGCTGATCCTTTTCACAGATTCACAGATATTAGGGGTTGGAAGGGACCTAGAAGATCATCTAGTCCAACTCCCCTGCCTGGTCCTTGGTTCTCTCAGCAGCCCCAGCAGTACCAGGGACTCCACTGCTGCCACGTGTATGAAAAGGGACACCTGAGAAAACTAGAAAGTTTTCTGCCCCCTCAGGGTACAGACCAGAGGGTGACTGCTCTGCAGCCTTCTAGTTCAGCTATTTTCAGTCAGTTTGGTGATAGCAGTCTGGGGAGAGATGAAACTTGCTGTCTCCCACATAAATCTGTTTGCTAGCTTGGCTGTTGTCATGGAAGAATTCCTCCTGGTGCTACAGCTGCAGCTCAGGGATCCTGCTCCTGGCCACACACCCTCTTCCCATGGCTCCAGCCTGGTAACTGCCCTTGCAGACAGCATTTTGCTGTGCCTCAGTACACATCCTATGGCAATACAGTCTTCATATTTACAGAGTCACTTGTCACCTTGCTATTGCAATCCCAGAACTGTGCAAAACCTTCTAACTCAGTTCAAAAAGCACTTTAGATGGGTGTCTTCAGTCAGTGACTGTGCAATGATGCAGCTGCAGTTCTGATATCACTAAACTATCTCTGCAGCCACAATTCTTCCTCACAGTAACAGTACAGTCCTGTGGCTGTGCAGCACAGTGCATTTTGCTCTCTGTTAGCTCCACTACTCCCCAGTAGCCAGAGTGGACAATGACAGAGCCCTGCTGTGTCTTCAGTTACAAGATAACCCACAGTTCTACTCTTGTGACAGGCAGACATAGTCTGCCATCTACCCTGAGCCTTCAAAATCTTGGAGCTGCAGCCTCTGGCTGCAACTACTCTACAGACCTCTACTGGCTAAACAGTGCTGGGCAGGGATGTTCCTCCAGCTGTAAGAGGAGATCACCTTTGTGCCCACCTGAGGAACCTGAACATATGTAAGTCTATGGGACCTGATGAGATGCATCCTAGAGTCTTAAGGGAAGTGGTTGATGTAGTTGCCAAGCCTCTGTCCATGATATTTGAAAAATCCTGGCAGTCAGGTGAAGTCCCTGGTGACTGGCAAAAAGGGAAACATTGCACCCATGTTTAAAAAGGGTAGGAAGGAGAACTCTGGGAACTATTGACCTGTCAGCCTCACCTCTGCCTAGAAGCTCTGTGAAGGCACATGGAGGTGATTAGACACAACCAGCATGGCTTCACCAAGGGCAAGTCTTGCCTGATCAACCTAGTGGCCTTCTGTGGTGGTGGGACTACATTAGTCATTAGTGAACTTCATCAGTGGACAAGGGAAGAGCTATGGATGTCATCTGTCTGGACTTCTGTAAGGCCCTTGGCACAGTCCCCTACAACCTCCATCTCTCCAAATTGAGGAGATACAGATTTGATGGGTGGACTGCTTGGTAGATAACAAATTTCTTGGATGGTCACCTCCAGAGGGCAATAGTTAATGGCTCAGTGTCAAGATGGAGATGTGTGCCAAGTGGTGTCCTTCAGGGGTCTGTACAAGAATCAGTGCTGTTTAATATCAATTCCATCAACCGTGGGATAAAGTGTACCCCCAGGATGTTTGCACAAGACACCAAGCTGGGTGATTCAGTTGACGTGCCCATGGGTCAAGATGCCTTCCAGAGGGATCTGGACAAGCTTGAAAAGTGGGTCTGTGTGAACTTCATGAGGTTCAGAAAAGCCAAGTGCAAGGTCCACTTGTGAAGTGTAACTGTGTCAAGGCAATCCTCAGTATCAATACAGGCTCAGGGGGGTGACATGATTGAGAGCAGCATTATGGGGAAAGATTTAAGGGTACCAGTGAATAAAAATCTTCACCTAAGCCAGCAATGAGCACTTGCAGTGTGAAAGGCCAACCATAGCCTGGGCTGCATCAAGAAAAGTGTGGCCAGCAGGTCAAGGGAGGTGATTCTGACCCTTTGCTCCACTCTGGTGAGAACCCACCTGTAGTGCTGTGTCCAGCTCTGGAATCCTCAGCACAGGAAACACATGGACCTATTGGAGAGAGTCCAGAGGAAGGCCACAAAAGTGATCAGAGGGCTGGTGCACCTGTCCTGTGAAAAAAAAAAGGGTTGTTCAGGCTGGAGAAGGCTCCAGGGAGACCTTATTGCAGTCTTTCATTACTTACAGGGGACCTTTGTGACAGGAGAAGAAATAGTGGGTTTAAACTAAAGGAGGGGAGATTTAGACTACAGGCAAGGAGATTTTTTTATACTGAGGGTGGTGAGATACTGGCACAGGTTGGCCAGGGAGGTGGTAGATGTCCCATCACTGGAAGTTTCCAGGTTAGGTTGAATGGGGCTCTGAACAACCTGATCTAGTTGGAGATGTCCTTGCTCACAGCAAGAGGACTGGATTAATGACCATTAAAGGTCCCTTCCAGCCCAAGCCATTCTATAATTTTATGATTTTGTGATTCTATTTCTGGCCCCTGAGGTCCTGCAAGACTGCCTGTGCATGTGAGGCTTTCAGACCTGATGCAAATACTTACTCCCTTTTCCTGCTGCTCTGCCTGCCCTCCAGCACAGAAGAACATAGTCAGCTTTCCAAAGACAAAATGTGGGTGCAATAACTGGCACATGGTGAAAAGCTCCTTCAACACCAGAGCTCTCACCACTCCCACGTGCTGCCAGTTTGGATTCACATGGGATGATCCATTCCTCTCCAGAGGAACATCATGCTCCACAGTTACTCATGGTGGGACCATCTCTACTGAAGATCATGTACAGAAAGCACCCTACTACCAGCACCTACTCAGATTTCTGTCAACAGTGCTCAAATGGAATAGCCATAAAGCTTTACACTGCAAGGGGACTGCTCACAGCAGTACAATCTTATTTCCATGTGTTTTAGTAAGAAAACAGTTAATTCAAAGCACACGTATGTTGTGTTCATTTAGGGCCAACTAGGGAAATCAGCTTTCATTTTCTTGTTGTAGATCAGTTATTGTCACTTTGATGTCTTCATTCTGCAGTTCAGGATGTCCAGTCTTTCCTGTGCTGTGTTTCAGAAGGACCTGAATATTGTGAAAGCTGCAACAAAGGGCAGTTCCTTCCTCAAATAGTTTACAGTTCAAATAGACAGTGCAGGCAAAAAGTGAAGGAGCAGGGGTGCTGTTTTTATTCTTCCTGCCGTAGGTGAGATGTGAGGAAATAAAAATGCCAGTTCACAGTATTCTACTAAGTTTAGATGGGCACATACCTCTGGTTTATGTTTGCAAAGGCTATTTATTTTTCTTCTTTTTTTTATTTGGGAAGTGGTGGCCTGCACAATAATTAACAGGTAATATGTATTAGTTGGCTCAGGCCCTGAACTGGGTACTGGACACTGAAGAGGATTTGCTTAACCTGGCTGTGACAGGTCATTGCTGCTGTGGCTGCAGGAGAGCAGGAAAAGACACAGACCAGAGCTATGTGACAGCTCCAAGGAGGCTCCTGTGTACTCTAGTGTGAGCTGGTATTAAATAGAGGTTGTTCTCCTGTGTGTCCCTACCCCCAGAACCTTAAAAATTAGAACTGCAGAGTGTTTGCTTTCTGAAAGAAAGGCATAGCCAGAAGTAGCTGGACGAAAAAAGCAAGTTCAGTTACGAAAGTGGAAGAGCTTCCACCATGAAGATGATGAACCACTGGGACTAGCTACTGGGGACCACATTAATGCCCTTTGATGGTCTAATATGCTTTCCACAGCGTTTGCTTTAGCCAGCTAAGTGCCAGATTGCTGAGTAAATGGAAAGCCGTGTGACATACAGGGTGTCTGAAGAGGTGAGCCCCAGGAGTTCCTCACATCACCACCTTCTGTGTCCAGCTGACTCAGGTGCCTCAGAGGGCACCTTGGTGCCTTGTGCTTGCCCACAGTAAAGTCCTGGGGGTTACCTGCACTTTATTTATTTCTATCCTGCTTTACTGGATGCATAAGACTCACTTCTGTAGCCAGGGACTGGGCAGCCCAGCAGGCGAAGAGAAGCAAGGTACTGGTGTTGGAAGAAGACTGTGGCTTCACATGTTGGCCAGCAGTGCTCTCGGCCACCAGGCTGGTGTCAACGGTGATATTTTTGCGCAAACCAAAAAGAGGGGCGCTGGGAAGCTGGTTCAGGCTTGGGAAAAACAGTTGGCACGGGTGTAATCGGTCAGGAAACAGGACACGGTGTCATGAAGGAACAAACAGGAAGGCATGATGGCAGCAGAGCACAGCCCGTTTGGGCTCAGACCCAAGGAAGGCGCTCCTCCGCCATGAGGGCAGGCGGCAGCAGCATCTGCCTCCATGCACCACTCTTTGCTTGCTCCAGCTGCTGTTTACACCAGGAGGCTCTTTAAACAATAAGACGAGGCCGGTGAAGGCTGATTTGTACTTCCGCAGCACTGAGGAGCCTGAAGGATATGAATGAGTCCTCACAACATTCTTCTGAGTCACGTTAGTGTCCACAACTCCACCTCGCATGTCAGGAGAGGTGAACGAGCAGCGTGGAAAGGGAGGTTTTCTGAAGGACAAGTAGGGGTTAAATGTCTTCATCCGATCCCTTCAGAGAAACACTGCCTTTTTGTGCGAGGCCTAGGGATGCCTCTCACACAGCCCAAACCATAGTAGTTGTCAGGTTTCAGTTAATGGCATCGATCCTTCTGAGAGTCAGCTTTCAATCCTAGTTATTTCAGATCCTTCTTCAGGAGAGAATGCTGGCAGGGTCTGTCTTTCTCCATGCACCCCAGGTAAGCTGCACGCTTGGCCTAAACTAGACGCTTCACGCTAGGATGGCTGCTGTGAGCTGAGGTGAAACTGCATCTGCTGAAGATGACTGAGAGAAGATTGTGGAGCAGCTGCCACAGTGAGAAGGAAATTCTCCCTCCACATGTGCATCTGATGTAAGGACTTCTTAACCCGTGCTGTCTCTGTGATAAAGGAGCTTTTTGTAAGCACTCAGGCATTTCTACCTGTTCTAGGATGTAAATGAACTCTTCTCTCCAGAAACCTGGCCACGCGTTGTGAGTTGTGTCTAGAGTTTTGGAAAACATCAAGAGCCTGGAGAAGAGGAGACTGAGGGGGGACCTCATTAATGTTTATAAATATGTTAAGGGTGAGTGTAGAGAGGATGGAGCCAGACTTTTCTCAATGTCGTCCAATGACAGGACGAGAGGCAATGGGAGCAAGTTGGAGCACAAGAGGTTTAGGGTCAACACAAGAAAGAACTTTTTCTCAGTGAGGGTGCCAGAGCTCTGGAAGGGGCTGCCCAGGGGGGTTGTGGAGTCTCCATCTCTGGAGACACTTAAGACCCACCTGGATCTGTTCCCGGGTGACTTGGTCTAGGTGATCCTGCTCAGGCAGGGGGGTTGGACTAGATGATCTTCTAGGTCCCTTCCAACCCCTAATATCTATGATTCTATGATTCTAAGAAACTTGTGACAAGCATAGATACCATGAATAGAGTGAAAATTGGTGTAATCTTCAGGAAGAAAAGGGGTCTGGAGGAAAAAAAAGAGCCTCTGTGCTATAAGGAGGTATGAGAGGAGGAGGAGAAGCTATTGATGAAGGTGACTCCAGGACCCGGTGGGCTGAATTGAAAGAGGGAATAAGAGCAGGGCCATTTATTCTGTAATTATCACTTTTATCCTGTGTGGGTTTCTCCTCTCCCCAAATACATTTTGTTCAGATCATCTTGTATTTCTTTGATGGCGATCTTCCAGAGAACAAATGACTTTATGGGCAGGAGCAAAAATGCTTCGGCATTGCCAAAATGCAGAAAATTTAAGACAAATAGTGTTAATAGAAAATAAATTTCAAATGCATGGTGATTCATATTTGCACCAGGAATTTGACCCTGCTCACAAACCACTGTGGGATCTGTGTGGTCCAGTACAGGATCATCAGAGCTCTTTCATGGTGCTAGGAATAGTCAGATCGTGTTCTGACTGATGATGGCCTCTCCAGCTGTAAACCTCTCAGCAGATCTGTTTGGATGTTAAATACGAGTTTGTTAATCTAATTTATAAAAACAAAGATGGTGTTTCTGTGACCTAGGCAGTTAGTTAAAAGCATAATCATAAAAACCACTGTGAAGCCAGCAACAACTCAATAAATAAGTCATAAGGCACAGACAGATGATGTAATCACTGAACAGCCTCTCCTCAAACAGCACTTTTTTCTCATTTATCTGTGTATTTTCAAAACATGACAGAACGACGTGCTGGTTTGCACCTTGGGACCCTTCCTGGAAATGATCTGGTCTTGATTCAGAGCAGCTGCAGGGAGAGATGAAGTTGGAGCACTAACTCCACCTTGGTTGGCAGGAAGAAAGACACGATGCTCGCAGAGGAAATTAAGAAGGATTAAACCCCTCTGTGGTAGTTACACACTATATGGCTACCTATGTGAGAGGCAAGTTCATCACTATTCTACAATATATGGAAGAACTAAAGTAATTATGAGATCATCTGTGTTATGCAGGTCACATAACACAGGGTTATGTTATCTCCAGATGTGAACCACTCTATTTGCCTTAGCTGTTAGGTCTCCCCTTTCACATGACATCGCAATTAGAAGCCCTGAGTGACTGAGTTAGAGGGGAGGACAGTGAGATGGAGCCTTAGAGAGCAGGAGTTATTTCCAGTCCACTTTATGCTCTGTACTTTTAAAGTTTCCTTCCTTCAGTTCCTTCTCAGGGATGCACTCATGCAGCATGCAGTGTTGCACAGATCCTGTCACCACCAAGTCCCTCAGGGACATGTGTGGAGGGTTGCTGGAAGGCAGTGAAGACCTCTGGGTGGCAGTGACTTTCGGGGTGAGCCCTGTAAGCAGATCAATGTTGTGTCTCTTCCCCCTTGCATTTCCCAAGGGTTGAGCATTGGAGGGGATGGCTGATGCTCTGTGTGCATGGCTGATCTATCTGTGGAGAAATGAGCATCTCTGGCAGAACATAAAGAGCAAGAGTGTGGAGAGAGCTGGGAAATCTTGATGTTGACTCTTCAGAGAGGCTGTAAAATTGAAGTTATGGAAATAGTGATTCATGGCAGAGGGCCACTGAGGTATGTCAGCTGTCCACAACAGGAGTTTGGATTGTGGAGAAAAATATGCTGGGCGTGTCCTATCTGCTGTGTAAAATCAAGATGTATTTATGCATCAGGTATGTAACTTTCTTAAGCCACTATAGGACAGTTTTAGTAGTGACCTACTGTGGCTTTATCCTTTTAGCATGAACTAGTGAAAAAAGACGGAGGAGAAATCAAAATACTTGAAAAGTGTTTTTACAGAGGTGATTTTACCTGTTGGACTAGACGGTTGCAATTGCACCATAACTAATTCAGTCTTTCTCAGCAGCTATTTCATGGCTGAGAGCTGTTGCTTGTCAAGCATTGTGCATAATAAAATACAGCCTGCGTTTTATCCTGTTTTAGGCACGTCCTGTTATCAAGCCTAATTTCTACAAGCATCTCTCATCTTCACTAAGCAGGCTGAACTCCGTGCCCTGTGCTTGCATCAGCACAGTCCTGCTGCATGTTGTCTCAGCACCAGTGGGTGCTATAGCTACGGGTATATTCCAGCATCTGTTTCCCCTCACCAACGGACTGTTTAGAGAGGTTAATGTTGAAGGGCTGGAGTGAAACGTGGAACAGCCCTAGTGAAGTACTTCACGAAGCAGCAGCACACCCCTTGCCCATTCCAGCTGTGAAATTGTTTAGACTGAAGGGGTTTGCAAACCTTTGAAATAGTTTCTATCAGGTGCTAATACACGGAAACACCAAAGAGTTTCTCAGACCCAGAAGACCTTTCTCAAATTGTTGTGTCATGTTGCTTTTAAGTAAGTGCTTTTGTGCAGTCTTTTGACAGTCAAGTTTAGCTGCAGTCCTTGAGCCAAATCTGTAATATTGCCACAGCTGGTGCAAAATATGCTGAGAGAAGTTAGTTGTACAGGGGATCTGAGAACTCTTTGAGCTCATTAAGAGAAAAGACATAATTTAGCAGTGTATTTATGGTCCTGGCATCATCTGTCATCCTCAAAAGGAATCTTTCAAATCCAGACTGAGTCTTTACAACACAGGAGGCTCTTGGAGCTCCTCCTAGGAAGTTCACACACTGTGGCTCAGGGATGCACTCACCTCGGGGGTGAGGAGGCTGGTGAGCAGTCAGCACACAGCCCCTCTTGGTGAGGATGCTTTCAGCCAGAACTGGGGGTTAAATGCGGGTCATGCTATGTGTTCAGCTTATTTGCTTGTAGCTGCTTTGGCACGGGCTTGGGGACGTGCACACGTGCACAGATTCACGTGTGCTTTCCATCTCCTTCTGTGTGGAAGCAGGCATCACTCCTGTTTTTCCTGTGCAGGATCTCTGATCTATTCTGGTAGCTGCATAGTGCAGCATCGCCTCCAGTAAATATTCACAGATTTCCTTGTAAGCTGATGCTTTTTTTTTTCTTTCCTCTCTCCTGTGTGGATAACACAAAGGCATGTGTTGTACCTGCTTTACCCTGTGGGATCTACATAATCAGGTCCACGGGTTTCAATGGATTTCAACTCCCTTCTGTCTACGGATATGGTTTCCTGTCTTGTTTTGAGCAGGAAGAGCTGAGTCTTTTTTTTTTTGTCTTAGCAATCCCGCTTGCCTAGGCTTTGGGAAGAGTTCTCTGGCTATTTTCCTGTTTGATTTTTGTGTGTGTTTTGTTTTAAGCAGGACAGAGTGCATGTGTGTATGTAATCCATGTGCTCAATTAAGAGAGGCATCTGTTGGGTTCATTTCACATTGCCGAGGAAGGGCTGCAAGCAGGGAGCATCTGCTCAGCTTTTTGTCAATGGCTTGTTTTTCATAATTTGCTCTACAGGGTGAATGTTTGCGGAGGGGGAGGTGGCTTTTTATTTCTGAGTTTCATCTTAAATTTATTTTTACGGTAGCCAGGGAAATTGGCTGGGATCGTAAAGTTAATTTTGCTAAGAAAAGAACTGAGGAGGGAGAAAAAGAACCATCCAAAGTAAATAGTATTTAAGCAACCTTAATAATACAGTCAGGAGGACCTTTATAAACCATTATGTGCAGTATTTTATTAAGAAAGTAACAATAATTTGTCATGATGCTTTTTTGTTTTTTTAACACCAGTGAGGGATCTTTGTTTTGTAGTCTTTTAAAAACTGGCAAATTTTGGTTCATTTACCTTTGGGGAAAGATAGGAAAGGCATCCAACACTAAGATGCTTTCTTGGCATTTTGTCAATAGCAAAAACAAAAAGTCTGGGTTTAAAATAGAGCAGCAGTGGTTTCCTGTTCTTATAGTTTTTGCTTTTGTGCATTCAGATGTTGGCTGTATTGCACCTAGCTGAACTAGTGAGAGATTTGTCTCTAAATGTACATGCTACAGAGCCTACTAAAACTGCTGGGAGTATTTTATCCAAGTGTGTATTTTACAGTTTGGGGTTTTTTTTGTGCGTGAGTCTAAATGACCTCCAAAAGGGCTGTGGAGGATGTGATGTGATGCCCTGAGAGGACACAGCTTGCTGGTGTAGTGTAGGAAATTCAGGAGGAGAAAGCCTGAAACTCCCTCTAATCCCACAAGTGAAAGACAAATCTTACTCGTGGCCACCAAACAAACAAGGACACAATCAGGCAAGGGTAGATGTAGATGCTGTGCAAGAGTGACCTGAGGGCAAGATTTGGGTCTTCCTGGAAGTATTTAAAGAGATGGAATTAAAAGAAATAATGATTGTATCTTGTTCTGCAAGTGAACCCCAAGCCAGCACATTTATTAAGCCATTTTGAAATTGTATTGTCTGTATCTTCCATGCCACGAGTTGTCACTGAAGAGGAAGGGCAAAGTGTTAATAGAAATAACTTCCTGACAGTTCAGTCCCACTCCATAGCAAGAGAATATATATGTATGTGTATATAATTTAAATATTAAAAAATAAATGGTGAGTATATATAACTTTTCTGTCAGATGATTGCCACTCAGCTGAATAACTTTGTTGACATCAGTTAACAGTTTAGCCATTTTATGAAAAGCAGCTGACAGCAGTTGGTGTGCAAAATATAAGTGCAGGGCTGACTGCAGGGAGTAAGGCAGACAAGCTTTACTTCTGGGGCTTCATGTAACATTGGCTGTCAAGAGAATCATGGAACCTGAAGTGTAAAAGGATAAACCACAATAAACTTCATAGTAGCAGGAAAGTATTTTCATTGCTTGAAAAAAAAATAAAATTCAAACTTTGTCATCACATTAAAAACATTACATGAGAAGTAATAAACATATTTACACTTCTGTTCTGATTATAAATATACATTATATACAAAATAATGTTATAAAACGTAGAAAGTTCAGTGCTTCTGATTTTTTTTTTTAAATTACTGAAATACTAGTCTTCAAAATAAACTACAAACAGAAAAACTAAAACCCATATTATTGATTTCTGAAGTTCATCTTCAAAATGGTCCTATGTGGTCAGAGCAGAAGGTCAGTAGTGGACATTATGAAGGGGTCTTGCCTGCACGGTTCAAGGCAGTAGATGGGCTAGTCCAACAAGAGGATTTACAAGGGCAGGAATATCACTGTCCCAGGGATAGTACAATCCAGGTTCTTCATGTTTCCTTGCTCTTCATTCTGCCCCATCCCTTGGTCTCATCTCATTAGCATCACAGCACTTTCCACTGGGGTGTCTGGTATTATTGCTGTAAATATGTATAAAAGAAAAGAGCTTCTGCATGCCTCTGGTTTCCAGGGACAGGCATCCCCTTTTCCAGTGGTGGGTAGGAAAGAAACAGGATGAGCCTAGAACCTTCTGACTCTAATCTCCACCTGTCTTGGTGGAGGGTGTCTCAGTGGATGCTTAGCTACTGGGCATTTGGAACCTGGATGAAGGACAGGAGTTGGGAGTTTTGAAACCAGGTGGAGAAATGGGGGGGAAGGAGGGTGTCACACTGCTTCTTCTCCTTCAGAAAGCTACAGCTGCAATTTCCAGACTATTTGCAATAGGAGGTGGCACCTAATTCAGAAACACCACGTAGACCCCCTAGATTAGTGTCAAAATAAGGCAGGGGGGAGAGAATGAGGAAGGAGAAGAAAGAAGTGATGTCTGTTCACAATCACTGGTAGTGCAAAGGGCGTGAAAACAGCAGAGGCAGCTCAGCAGGTAAAGGTTCTAGGAGCTGATTGATTTGAAACGCAGTTGTAAGGCTTTAAATAGAGCTGGGATCACACCTCTCCCTTCTCAGTGGGGAGGGGGCAGTACACATTCCTCATTAGCAATTGTCCTTCTCCAACGTTTAAATCCACAAAGGTCCTGTCCCAGAGTGTGGCTTGGGTCAATCAGTTCTCCAGAGCATCACCAAAGGAGTTGACACGTAAGTTGGGCATTCCTCTTTCCTTCCTCCTCTCACCCTTCACACAGTCTCCAGCACATGCAGGGGGAGAGAGGAGAGGCAAATAGATGTGTAGCAGGAAGTATCAGCCACCCAATACTGTTCAGCTAACTGCAAAAAAAGCAGTTAAGTCTCTGTTTGGGCTCGTTAGATTCTCTTGACACATTTTAGGCACTTTTAAACCCAGAAAAAAATAAAAAAATAAAACCAAAAAAGGAGACTTCGATTATACACTGTATCCATTATCTGCATAGCAATGTGTCTTTCTTCACACCTTCCATGGCAACATCTGTGACAGTTAAGTGCCTCCTCATCAACCAGCACCTCCCATAACCAGAGTTCTGGAAAGCCAGGAGTCTGTCCATGAGGAACTGGCTCAGTGTATCTTTAAAAAACAAATTAAAACAACATTTTAAACCCCTCTCTCTTCCCTCTGCCTCCCCTCTTCTATAGCCAGTGAGATTTCTGGTATCAAACTTCAAACAAGGGCAGTAAGAACAAAAAGGTGTATTGCATCTTTCAGTAAATTCACAGTCTGTCCAGTTCACCCAGTTCCATCCTTGCCCTTGAGAGCAGCAAGTTGCATGTAATTAAAAACAGTCCAATCCAGTTCTGAATTGTAAACAATACAGCAGGAACGTCCATCTACTGGCATTACCAAATCTGAGGTGCAAATGGGCTGAACTTCAGTCTTATACCTGTCAGGATATAAAATGATAGCAGGAATGAGAAGGAGGCACAGCAGACAAAGTACTACTGAACTAAAAAAATTGTAATTCAACATTGCCAAGCTATGTCAGACATTACTCCAGTTTAACTAACAACGTTCACTGGTTTTGACCGGGTCCAAAGACAAAGAATCACCAGAAAAAGAACCCTGTTTTTTATCATGAGAAGCACTGAGGGATAGAATGCTTACATATCTGGGTGCTTAACATTAAGTCTCAGTAGAAACCATCTAGGAGAGTAAAATAGCTTGTGTTCAGAAGCTTTAAGCCTGAAGGATGATATCAGCTGCTGTTACTCTGAAAATAAAAACACTTCTGGAGATGCCTGATGTAAATCTGAGTCTAGCTTTGGTCGGCAAGATCTTCAAAGGAGGAGACTGAATTTAGGTCAGTGAATGGGAATGAAGCCTCTAGCTGTTACTTGTGTCTTTGAAAGCCCTTTCACTTAGTCCTAATATTGTTGGCTCGCCTGTGTTCCAGCTTGCCTTCAAGAGGAAATGTGATAGCCACCCTGGGAAGGGAGATAGAATCTGACTTCACAGATTGGTGCTATATGGCACAGTGAGCTTCTCTCTCCTGGAGTCTGAAACTAGTCCTGAAGATGGCTACACCAAAGAAGGCAGCTCTTGGTTAGTGTCAAAATGCCATCAACTTCCACTGAGCCTTTTTTCCCAAGAGCTGGTAATTCTTCGGGAACAGGTTGGTTGCTCAATAGCTGCTTTTTAAAGTCTTTAAAGTTCAGTGATAGGCCCTTCCTTTTTCTTGTACTTGTCTTCTGGCTTTTCAACAGAACATCAAAATCTAGATGTGTTTATCAGTAACAGCAGTAACTTCTCTTAGAGGATGTAGAGCTGGAGCTTAAATGCCAAGAGGTTGAAATTACATTATTACAGGCTTCCTAAAAGACTGTTATGCCTCTCTAAGAACACATTCAGCTACCTTCCATCCTCTGCTGGAAATCTATAGCTTTGCCTGTTTCTACAGAACACAGATTATCCATTGTGGTCCTGGGAAAAAATGCAGCTTTAGATCAATGGGCCTGTGAATGATTATTATTTCCAACTTTGCTGATTACTTATTTAAGAGGAAATAATCCTATAATGTGCTGAATTTTTATGTGCTGATGTTCTGTGCTTTCATCTCCTATTGACTTATCTAAGCTCAAAACCTCTGATTTAATAAAATCAGAGCTGCTAATTTCTTTATTTCCCCCCACTGTATGTTCTGTGTGGGTCACAAAACAGGAGACATGAAGTCTGGGAAGCACTGGTATCCCTGTAAATAGAGTAACCTTCTCAGATGTAATTCCAAAGATAATTTATCCCTTTAATTTGTGAATTTATGCCTGTCCACTGTGTACCTTCTTACCTCTGTGGCTATGATGCACTCATTCCTTTCTTCTGTTATCACAAAGACGGACTGGTACATTGAATCCCTTGGAGAGCATATCGCTGATATTCTACATTCTGGCTTTTCACTAAGGCAGGGGAGAGAGAAAAGAAATGTTAGCTGATTACTAGCAAGCCTGAGTCTCAAAACCTACTATGAATATGGAAGGGTGGAATGAGACAGCCGTGAAGGTGTGGGAAGGAAGTGCAGAGGATGAATTTTCACGTGTTCTGCATGATGGCAGGACATTATATTAGAAAAGTAAGAAATAGCTTGTCTTCCTATGCTGCTTCCATGTCCAGCCTACTGGTGTGCTCCTCAGATCCTTCAGATTAACTGTCACAGGCAGATCACAGAAAAGACTTTCAGTACACGTATCAGAAGACTGATGAGCCAGTGAATGCCTGCCCCCTTTTTTTTCACTCTATCATTCTTCTCAGTAAAGAGAGAATTTTGTCCTCTTAGTAAGCAAAATACTCATTTTTATTCACTGTGTGCCTTAACAGTTGTTCCTTCAAGATGTATTTAGGAAGGAAAGACACCTCTTACTTTCACCACTGACCTAGCCACTCCCCTATCCCTTCACAGTACCCAAACTAGCAGCACCCTGCACAAATATTCAACTTAACTGACTGAGCTAAGGGTGCCATTTGTCTGTGACACAAATAATCCAGCATAAAAATTCCTGGCTTTGCTCTGGTTTGTGTTCTATGTTATCTGTTCAGTATCCCCCCATATCTTCTCATCTGCTTCTAGACTGGTATGAAGATGAGAGGCAATAAGAAAGACTAGAAGTAAGACAGTATTCTCACCTGTGTAGTCGGAGGGGAGACTTTTCTCCTAAACACTTTTCACTTTTGTAGTATTTATCTTCCTGTGTCCCTCTACTCGTCAGGTCTTTTACCAGATTGTAGTCCAGTTTATGATTCTTGGGTTTGTAGTTTGATTTCTCCAGCCCACAGTCCACTTCAAGGTCTTTATTTTTATTGGTGTTTTTGAGCTGGGAAGCCGGAATGAGATTGTCCTTCTGGAAGTCAGACAGGTTGTTCATTGTCTCCAAGTCCTGCTCTGGGTGCATCCTCATCTGCCTGATGACCATTGCTATCATGCAGAACAGTATGAGCAAAGCCACCAGCCCCACCCCCATGGATATAGCAATCCAGGGGACTGGTTTAGGAGGAAGTGTAATGGGCACTGAATGAACTGGCAGTTCACAACGGTTGCCCATGAAGCCAGAAGGACAGTAGCAGACAAAGCTGGCACTATAAAGTCCGCTGTAGCATGTGCCTCCATTCTCACATGGCCCAGAAGCACATTCATCTCTGGTTTTGATGTCACAGTTCCTGCCACTGTAGCCTGGCAAGCACGTGCAGGTGTAATCGTTGATCAGGTCATGACAAGTTCCCCCATTGGAACATGGGTTTCGGGCACAATCATTGATGTTTATCTCACATTTCTGACCAGAGAAACCAGCCCGACAACGACACACACGAATCTGACCGAGGTAAAAGCAATTACCATCTGAGGAAGGAAAAAAAAGTAAAACAAAAAATTTAGTCTGCAATGCACTTCGCTCGGAAATCTAAACCTCTCCCTGGTTAGCATTTGATATTATCTCAAGAAGAGGGAGGTTATTTTATAAAACAACCATACATATAAAAGTTCCTTCTAGTTTACCTAATTGTATCATCGTGCCTTACAAATACATCCTTTCTAAATATCCAATAAAGATAATTTAATTTACTTAATTATGCCATCTTTCCTATCACATGATAAACCTTGTGCATTGTCTTGTTGCATAGCAAATGCCAATGAAAGTCTGTGTTCCCCCCCCAGCAAGAGACTAAAATTAGGGTAGCTGTGGAATACAGTTGGGAAGAGACACTAATGTATTGGAGGAAGAGTAGAGGTCATTGGAGTAGATTGGAGTAGATTGAATTTCTATCACTTCTGCACTGAAAAGCACAAACGAGTTAGCGACACGAGGGGTTTTTTTTGCTACAAAGACTCACCATTTGCACAGGGGTTGCTTGTGCACCTGTCTACTTTCTTTTCACAGTTTGACCCCGTGAAGCCGAACGGGCAAACACAAGTGTAGCTGGCCCCTTGTTCCTTTTCCAGGCACGTGCCACCATTAAAGCATGGAGAATCTATACACGTCAGGGCGCTGTGCTCGCAGTGGCTGCCATAGTAGCCAGGGGGGCAGAGGCAGTGGTAACCGTTCTCCATATCCTGCAAAACACAATGTGAGGCCACTGTGATGAGATGGCACCAAATGGCAGCTGCTTGCACGCTTAGTTTCGGTCCACAGCGAGTGCTTTTCACTTCCTTCTCATCCACACTCTGATGTGACAAAAGTGACGTTTGGAGAGTAAATAACTGCAGGCTGGACTGTGAGGGATAGGGCTGTGAATCACCCATACTCAGTGTGTATGAGTATTGCAGCTACACAGGTGGAGCGACTGAAGTTGTAGGAAGCCTACAGGCAGCAAGACAAAAGCATCACTAACACCACAACTGTCTAATGGGATCCCTGAGGTCCTCCAAGAGCAGAATGGCATGTGGCAACCTACACAGCTGTGATCGGGCCATTTATCCTCAGCATAAGAGCCCTTGCTTTGCCACGGATAAGTCCCACCACTTAGTTCACAACAAAACTGCTTCTACTTTCCAAGCACTGTATGTCTGAGCCCTTGGAATAAGGGAGCTAGGGTCTTGTGCCCTTAGATTTAACCTAAACATGCATCAGATAACACTCGATATCTATAATCGATCGGGTAGAACCAATCATTGACTGAGTCTGAAAACACAGTGAAACTCTAGACTGCAGGAAACTAAAAATGCAGAACCCTGTTTCAGGGACAGTGTTTCAGCTGATTGCCATAGCACTTTCTGGCACCACGCTCCCGTAACAGAAAGCAGAAGTTTTATTTTACTTACTAAAATACAGACTTGGTGTATTTCTGTATGAACTTTGGTTTAAGATCGTTATTTTTTTACAGATCTCTTCCCTCACCGACCTTGATCTTGCCAAACTCTCGTAATGGCTGCCACAGAAAACTAAGGATCAGTTGACTAGTTCTCATCTAGATGATACATCTCCTCCTGTAACAGACTTCCTCCCCCGACACCTCTCGGGAAGGGTTCAGTACGACAGTTGCAAGCGTCGGTAATCAACCCGTGCGCTATCAAATTCCCATTCCGTTGTTACAGAACCATGTCTGAAAACGTATCCTGGGGCTTGCTTCACACAAAAGCTTTACATTTCAAATGCCCTTACCGTGCAGCTACCGCCGTTCCTACAGGGGTTGCTGTCACACTCGCTGATCTCGTGTTCGCAGTTGACGCCGGTAAAGCCGGGTTTGCACGCGCACGTGTAGCTGCCCTGGCCCGTGTTCATGCAAGTCGCTCCGTTTTTGCACGGTCTGTGGTGAGTGCAGTAGTTCAGGTCTGCAAAGATAGCAGGAGTCAGAGAAAACGTCTTTTGACAGCGGGGAAAAGGCATCCGTACGAAAATGCAACAGTGGAGATGATGAGCCAGGTTATTATCAGTAATAATAGATATTTGTCTACCTGCATCACTGTAATACATGAGCTCTGAATTTTGAGAGACAAAAAAAATTGGCAAAAAATTGAACTCAGTGCTCTGGTGTACGCTCCCTTTTTGTGTGCATGAACCCATCAGCTGCAATGGAATTTAGATGCCAGGTTGCAAAAATGTACGTGGTAAGCACGTGTTCTTCAAAAGACACAGAATCACAGAATCACAGAAATTAGGGGCTGGAAGGGACCTAGAAGATCACCTAGAAGATCATCTAGTCCAACCCCCCTGCCTGAGCAGGATCATCTGGACCAAGTCACACACATCTAGACACACCACGGCACCGGGCGTAACATGCACATAACTGTGCATAACATGGCACATACTAAAATAGTGAGCCCCATCTTAAAGGGGTGCTCTGAGGCACCTGCTGGGGAGGTGAGGCAGAAATATAGATGCTTTGACTTGGAGAGGGTTAAACAAACACTATAAACACTTTATTTACTATGCTCTCTTATTATGAATGTTTGTAGCTTAAACTAAACGCTCTGCCAAGCTTGATAGTCCTTTTTTTTTCCTTTTAATTTGTGACAGAGGTTAAGCACACAAGTTCATAGGACAGAAGTAGAAAATCTTTATAAACACCATAGCATAATTGCAATACGACTCATTAGTAGATAACTACAAGCAGAAAAAAAAAAGATCTGCAACTTTACCTGCTTAATTCAGAATTCACCATATTAATCCTCTAACTGTCTTGGAAAATATTTGGTTTGCTTTGAGCACTTAATGGTCTCAGTGCCAGCAGTACATATATGGCCTTGAGGACATGACTGCTCAGCTGGCTACAGTTCAGTGATTCAGTGGGTTGAATAGGTGGAAGTGGTCTGGTGTACCTTAAAATGGAACCTGTACTTTTCATTCTTGCTTACATTATTTTTTTCTCATGCTCCAGACTTATCACATGAGTTAACTTCCTTGTATGCAAAATAAGGAAGGCCCAAATGATGGTGTTTACTGCTGCTGGGAACTGTTTAGTAAATTGTTGTTGTTGTACAGGGACTAAGTTAATCTTAGCTTGCGCAGGCACAAAACTTGCCTGTTCAACACTTATCCAGGTAGTTAGGGTTATTTCCAAGGGAAAAATTGCTGAGTTGTTTTCAAGAAAAAACCTGCAGCTACCAGAAAAGTTTGCTTGTTTTCAAACAAAATTGCTACTAATAGGAGAACTGGTATCTAAGCAGTGGTACAAACTGATGCCTATGAACACGTGCCTTGCAGAAATTGAATTCCAGATCCGATGGGTCAGACTCCTTGGTCTGATATGGAGGAGTAGCCAGTCTAGAGGCATAAGTAAAACCTTTAGAACTAACCTTGATCACAGAAGAGGCCACCCCATCCTTCATCACAGATGCACTGCCATTGTGTTTTACAAGTCCCGTGGCGGCAGCCCATATGGGGAATGCACTCGTCACAGTAGCGGCCTTGCCAGCCGGGGCGACAGCTAAAAGAAAAGTCAGATTAAAACATTAATGACAAGGGAAAGAGTTTTAAGTTTCTATTACAAGGTGACATTTTAACTGAAGTTCAGATTGCAGTTGCCATCTACTCACATGCACTCTCCAGGCTTGTTGCAATATCCGTTCTGTTCAGTACACCCAGACAGACAGATGGCTGCGAAGAGAACATAAAAAAGCAGAAATGTTTAGGTAAATACACATGGCACGACAGAATACACTTTTAAAAGCACAAATGACAGCTTTTAAAAAATACTTTGAAAACCAGTTTTGCACTTTGTTTTGAAAATTCTCAGTATGGAGAGTTCTGGAGCTGGAGGAAATGAACAAGGAGAGACAACATTTGACAAACTGTCCTTTAGTTTTTCTGTTTACACAACAAATGTGAACTCTTGCTATAAAAGGAGCAAGAAGACGCAGCTTGGACGCCCAAGCTCACAGTAAAGATTCCCACTGTTGTACCACAACACCTGTCTCATCTCCTCTGGCAGCAGAAACAGTGGAAGCATTTGTGTGGGAAAGCTGCTGGCATTTTAACCTGGAAGAGGTATCGCTGATTCAGGGATGTTGGCCAACAGCCTTTCTCTGATAGCTCGCTCTGCTGCTAAGGCTCGCAGAGCTGAAGTGCAGCCTTGGGAGTTGCAGCCAAAGGGGGCAAAGTCCTCAGTGTGCAACCTTCTCTCTCCAGGCAGGGAGTGGAAAGGTCAGCATAAAAACACGGTCCCAAACACCTACCGAGTAACCGTGCGCAGTGGCTGGGTGCACCATTGTCAAAGGCACCATTATTTTAAGGACTGGTTGCAAAGAACCAAGGTCGGGCCAGCTGGCAGAATGAGCCAAGGGGACATGATTACGTGTCCCAAGTCCTCTCCCTGATGCCTTGAGGGGGGCACATTTCCCCAAGGCTTCTTGGCTCTCATCCCTACCCTGTTCCAACACCCAGTTAGAGCAGGCCAGGGTCTGGGGAAACCAAAGTGGGTGATGCTCCTTAGGGCCACCCGATGCCCACGAAGACCCCAGTTCTGGCGATGTCTGGGGCTCGGGGGACTTCCACTCCCTCCCCCTGCGGCGGTGAGCGCAGCTGCCGCCCTGGCCACTTACGTTCGGAGCAGTACTCGCCGGTCCAGCCGGGCAGGCAGGTCAGGCTGCCGTCCGCCTCGCAGACGTAGTGTCCGAAGCGGTCGTCGCGGCGCTTGCAGAGGCGGGAGCAGCTCTCTCCGTAGTAGTTCTCGCTGCAGACCACCCGGTAGGAGTAGCGCAGCTGGGTCAGCGGCCCGCTCTGCACGTCCTGCGACCAGTCCTCGCCCACCGACAGCGACCGCTGAATCGACATCTCGCTGATGAGCCACTCCTTCGAGGGCGGCCGGGAGCCTGAGGGGAGAGCGGACCCCGCGTCAGCCGCCGCACGACACCGCCCGCAACGGGTCCCTTGTGTGTGTGCCCCCCAGTCCCATCCCGCTCGGCTGACACGCGAACCACCCGCCCCCGGTGCGGAGGGGGGGTCCCCCCGCTCGCGTGTGCACACGTACAAGTGTGTGTATGTACGATACATATAGACGTGTGTAAGGGTATGCCTCGCGTACAAAGGCGGGCAGCGGGGCGCGCAGGCGGGTGCGCTAACCCCGGCCGAGGGGGGCTCAGCGGAGGGGCCTTTGAAAAGCGAAGGCTGCCGTGAAATATCCTTTTCCTCTCCGCTCAGAAAAACATCCCAAAGCCATTATTCCTTTCCAAAGGGCGGAATTCGAGCAAGGTGTAAAATACAGGAAAAGGCGGCCGGGGCTCGCTGGCAGCCTCCCGGCTTTCTCACCGCAGCTCGACTCGCTTTCCCACGCCAAAAATAAACCGGAGGAAACGCAATTGTGTTGGAGATTAGGCCGGGGCAGAATCAAAGCGGCCCCTGATGGGTATCGTTGGGGGACCGGCTGCTGATGGTGGGATAACGCCGGCCCCGGGAGTTATGGTATAAACAGCTGAGCCGGGGGCGGCCGTTACCGCGCCGGGATCTGGGGGGGGG